>JABUQX010126825.1:7500-23647 GCA_015478945.1 Trachelipus rathkii | reverse complement strand
TCTAATCACACACTTGCGATCAACTATTCGACACAAAAAGATTTCTCCCCATAATTGCTTCCGCTACCTACTCTGCTAACTACCTACATTTTTTTTTTCTACTCACTACTACTACTACTCACTACTACTACTACTCATACTATACTAACTAACTACTATACGTGAGATGTATGTGGTAGCATACTATACTATATATATATATATTATATATATAGTATATATATATATATATTAATATATATATATATTAATATATATATATATATATAATAATTATATATATATATAATATATATAATATATATTATAATCTATTATTATATATATATATAAACCCAAATAATTGCAATTTTTAACTCCATGAAATAACCAAATGAAAAATTCCAACTTTTGTCCCCCCAATTTTTGTTCATTTGTCTCCACCAACGTCTATTAAAGACCTTTCCCCGCATTTTCCCATTTCAATTTTCCTTTCTTTGGTTATTGTTATTTTTCAAGAAATCTAAACTTCTATATATCGGACCGTAATGAATGTCAAAATAGAATATCAATTAAAAAAAGCTTTACAGAAAGAAAATAGAAAATGAAAAGATAAAAATAAAGGCTTTATATCCATAACATAGTGACTAAGAAATAAATTATCAAATTGGAGAAAGGGTAAAATGGAGAAACAAAGAGATGCTAAATCAATAGCATGAAGGGGGATAAAAATACTATATTTTAGAAAACTTTATATAAATCTTGTAATTGTGAATATTGCGATCATTGTGAATTAATAATATATATATATATATATATATATATATAATAATATTATATTATATATAATATTATATATATATTATATATATATATATATAAGTATAATACATATATATATATATATAATATATATATATATATATATATATATATATATATTATATATATATATATATAATATAATATTATATATATATAATATATATATATATATATATAATAGTATAATTATATATATATATAAATATAATATCTATCGTGTGTATATATATATATATATGTATTATATATATATAATATATATATATATATATTATATATGTATACGATATATATATATATAATATATATATATACGTATATATAATATATTTAATATATATACTTTTATATAAATCAAATATATTATATATATATATATAATATATATTATATATATATATAACGAGATATAGGACATCGAATATTTACTTAATCGTATTTTTTTTTTTTTATTTTTATTCAAAAATCCCTTGTGGTGTGGTAATATGTATTACAGTTGATGTACATTATAGGTAAGGGTTAATTAATAAACGGAAATTAACATATTGGGTGCATTAATATTGCAAGAATTAAAACGATCATGCATATGGAATCCGGCAGTGGATGCACCGAAAACATGGCAACACACAAAAACCAAATACGAGAATATATATTTATATATATATTATAATTATAATAATATATATATAATATATATATATATATTATAATTATACTATATAATATATATATAATATATACTATATTTATATATATATATATATATATATTATTAATATATATATATATAATATATAATATATATATATATAATATATATCTATATATATATAATATATTATATATATATATATTAATATATATATTAATATAAATATAGTATATATCTATTATATATAATATATATACTATATATATATAATTATTAAATATATATATATACTATATATATATATTAATTATTATGTAATGTTTTATCATATATATATATATATAATACTTATATATAGTATATATATATATATATATATATATATATATAATATATTATATATATATATTAAGCCTAAATAAAATAAAATCTGAAAATTAGTTTTTCCCACATACTAATTAATTTTTGCACAAGCTTTGCTTATAATAATATATAGCCTTATCAGGGTGGCCGAGATATCATATTCTGGAAGGGAGATACCATGGTTATAAGATAAATTTAAATATATAAATATATATAATAATATATATTAATATATATATATATATATATATTATATTATATTTATATATATATATATATATATATATATATATATATATATATATATATATATATATATATATGTTTTTCAATTTTTAAATTTATTATATTATATATAATATATATATATATATTACTATTATAATATATATATCAGTATATATATATATAATATATATAAAGATATTATACAATCAATCTCAAAAGATCTAAAAAAGGAAGGAAGAGAAATTTTTAGAAAATCAAAGATATGAACATATGTACCCTAAATTGCCTTCTGAAATCAGACCAATCCCACACTCCGAAAATCTTCCAGTACCTACAAGAAAAACAAATTAAGTCAGTGAAGTAGAGAGTGGAGAAAGTGTGAGTGATTAATGGGCATCTCCTGAAATAAATGATCCATCATACCAGTCAACAAGCTCTTCGACTCCACATTTCTTAACACAAGCATATCTGAACGACCTAGTTCGTGATTTAGGCCTAAGTAAACAAAAAGCAGAACTATTAGGTTCGAGATTGCAAGAATGTAATCTATTGCAACCAGACACGAAAATTACTGAGTTTAGACATAGGGAATGCATTTTTCTTCCCTATTTTGCAAATAACAATGTGATGACATTCTGCAATGATGTTTGTGACTAATGAATGCTTTGAACTTTCCATACTAGCCACAGGAGTGGAGACTTTTTGTAGATGTCTCAAAATACAGTCTAAAGGGAGTTCTCCTCCACAATGGGAATATAATGCCTTCTGTTCCAGTTGCCTATGCAAGTATGACTAAAGAGTCATATGATATTTTGAAAAATTTGTTGAACTTAATCAAATATGGTGAGCAAGGTGGAAAATATGTGGTGAATTAAAAATAGTAGAGATGATGTTTGTGGGTCCCCAAATTAGTGAACTTAAGAAGGACTCAGATTTTGAACAATACTTGGCACCAAAAAGAAAGCAAAGCATGGTCTTTGTTTCAAGAAGGAAACACAAAACTTTCCAGGAAGAAAAAGAGCTAATAACTACAAGAACTGGTTCAAGAAATAATAAGGGCATATAGGGATTTAGGATGCAATATGTCTTTAAAAGTGCATTTTCTAGATTCACATCTACATTATTTTCTTGAGAGCTGCAGTGATGTTTCCGATGAACATGGTTAAAGGTTCTATAAAGACATAATGACTATGGAAATGCTGTATGAAAATGGATGCCTGCGGTGCTTGCCAGCTACTGCTGGAATATTATTCGAGACTGCAAAATTGAACACAAGAGAAAAAATAAGCGATTTAAATTTTGGGGGAAAAAGGACATTTTGTTCATATTTTCTAATCTTAAATAAGTTTCTTTCATACAATATATGATTAATTTATTATTCTAGTTTATTATTTTGTTTTATACTGTATAAAATGTTTCTGCTTAATATTATGTTACTAAAATACATATAGAGTAGTTACATGTTTTACCTATACTAATACAAAACGAGGAAATAATTATAGGAAAATTAGAATTGGCTGTAACTTCGAAACCATGCGTGATAGAGGAAAAGTAATTACAGATTTGAATTCAGGAGGCAAATGTACATAAGAATCAAGAATGTTAACCCTAGAAAATGATTTTTTTTTGGGGGGGGAAACGGTGAATTATTTGCCTTAAGTAAAACCACATCACATCACGGAATAAAAACAAATAAGGCCGCGAATTGGTGAAATTACTGACAAAATATTAAATATAAAAACGTGGCATATTAATTTAAATAAGTAGCAAAACCTATATAAACAAAATTCATGGTTTTTATTTTATTTTTTTCTATACTTTTATAAACAGTAGCTTCCCTTGCCCTGTATTCAAGTTCCATAAATCTTATATAATAAGATTTTTGCAATAAATAAAATAAAATAAACAAAACCAGAATTTTGTTTATATAGGGTTTTGCTACTATTTAAATTAATATGGCCACGTTTTAATTTAATATTTTGGTCAGTAATTACCCAAATTCGCGGCCTTATTTGTTTTATTCCGTGATGTGATGTGGTTTACGTTAAGGCAAAAATTACCGTTTTCCCCCCCAAAAAAAAATCATTTTCCTAGGTTAACATTCTTGATTCTTATGTACATTTGCCTCCTGAATTCCAATCTTAAATTACTTTCCTTCTAATCCACGCATGTTTCGAAGTCTACAGCCAATTTGCTAATTTTCCTATAATTATTTCCTCGTTTTGTATTAGTATAGGTAACATGTACTACTCTATATTATTTTAGTAACAAATATTAAGGCGAAACATTTTATACAGTATAACAAAATAATACTAAGAATAAATTAATCATAATTGTATGAAAGAAACTTGATTTAAGATTAGATATAATATGAAACAAGTAATGTGCTTTTTCCCCCAAAATTTAAAATCGCTTATTTTTTATCTTTGTTCAATTTTGCAGTCTCGAATAATATTTCCAGCGTAGCTGGCAAAGCACCGCCGGCATCCATTTCATACAGCATTTCCCATAGTCATTATGTCCTTATAGAAACCTTTACCATGTTCATCGGAGAACATTCACTGCCGCTCTCCAAGAAATATGTTTAGATGTGAATCTAGAAAATGCACTTTACAGACCATATTCATCCTAAATCCTATATGCCCTTATTATTTCTTGAACCGTTCTTCGTAGTTGTTAGCTCTTTTTCTTCCCAGAAAGTTTTGTGTTACCTTCTTGAAACAAGACAATGCTTTGCTTTCTTTTGGTGCCAAGTATTGTTCAAAATCTGAGTCCTTCTTAAGTTCACTAATTTGGGGACCCACAAACACACCCTCCTTTATTTTTGCTACAGAAATACGTGGGAACTTTTCTGAAAGGTACATAAATGCTCTTCCAGATAACTCTTTAGTCATACTTGCATAGGAACTGGAACCGAAGGCATTTTTTCCCATTGTGAAGGAGAACTCCCTTTAGACTGTATTTTAAGGCATCTGCAAAAAGTCTCCACACTTGTGGCTTGAATAGGAAGTTCAAAGCATTCATTAGTGCACCAACATCATAGCGGAATGTCATCAAATGGTTACTTGCAAAATAGGTTAGAAAAATGCATTCCCTATGTCTAAACTCAGTAATTTTCATGTCTGGTTGCAATAGAATAAATTCTTGCAATCTCGAACCTAATAGTTCTGCTTTTTGTTTACTTAGGCCTAAATCACGAACTAGGTCGTTCAGATATCCGTGTGTTAAGAAATGTGGAGTCGAAGAGCTTTTTGACTGGTATGATGGATCATTCATTTCCGGAGATGCCCATTCTTCACGCACTTTCTCCATTATTTGTTTCATTTCGTAGATATAGCAGAAGTTGTCAGGCTTATTTCTATGGCTTCTGCGATTAGGCATTTTCTAGAATGGAAATATATATATATCAGAGGTGGGCACCCCGCTCATTTAGGGGTAGTCCGCTAGCGCACCTCCGCACCTCGAGAAAACGTAGTCCGCTAGCGCTCCTCCGCACCTATTCAGACCATCAAACTTCCGCTATCGCAAGTCCGCACGTCCGCACGTCTCCCGCTAATAATGTGCGACTTAACAAAAGATTTTAATATTAAATACTAAATAGTATATATCCTTACAAAAAAAATTATTTAATAACTATTATTTATTAATTGAATGAATATTTACAAAAATCTCAAGATTTTCCACTTCCTCCTCAATGTTTTCGTCTTCAAAGGACAAGAGATCCATATTACCTTTCAAAAAAAGATTAGGTGCTCAAATTTAAAAGCAGTTAAGGCGTCTGACCCTCTTTGCCCCCCAAAATATCCCACCAATTACAAATTATTCGCTCTACAGCCGTCAGGAATTCAGGGAGAGGTTGATGATATTTTATGAACAAGTTCAACAAATTCTGCTTATGCTGAAAGAGAAAGATGTCACTTGGTGAGAGGGTAGTGCTGGTGTAGTCACTTCCCAGCAGTCCATTGCTATTTAATGTCTCCTCACCTAAATCATTTCTGCCTCCCTTCTGAAACTATTTTACCAACTGTCCACCCATAAAAGGGTCTATTGTGCGCCCCCCCTCCAAGACTTTAGTAGAATCCATTAAAGCCTCGACGCCTGCAGAGTTCGATGCTAATGCTACGTATCAGCTCGGTAGCTATATATATATATATTATATGAAGATATATATAATATATATAATACATAATATTATATATATATATATAATATTATATAGTAATATATATATATATTATAGACATATATATATATATATACTAATAGATATAAATATATATATATATTATATACGGTATATATATATATATATATATATATATATATTATTATATATATATATATATATATAATATATAATTTAATTATATAATATATATATATATATATATATATATATATATATAATATATATATATATAATATATATATATATGGTATATTATATATATAAATATATATATAATTTATTATTTATATATATATATAATATATATTATATATATATACTATAAATATATATATATATACGGCATATATATATATAATAGTATATAATATATATAATAATATATATAAATATATATTATATATTTAAAGTCAATTCTGTTGTAAAAAACGGACAACTTATATAATAGTAGATATATATATCATACTATATATATATATATATAGTATATATATATATTATATATATATATATATATATATATATATATACATATATATACTATATATATTATATATATAATATATATCATATATATAATATAAATAATATATTATATATATATATATTATATATATATATATACATATAATATATATATATATATATAATATATATATATAATATATATAATAATAATATATATATATATATATATATACTATATATATATATATATATATATATATATGATATATACTATACATATACATATATATATATATATTATATACTATATATATATATATAATATATATATATTATATATTATATATATATAGTAATATATATATATATATATATATATATATAGTAATATACTATATATATAGATATATATATATATGATATTTGGTTTAAACAGAATTAATTTAGATATTGCCTAATTATTATAGTAAATAATTTATTAAAGTTATAGATGAGGTGTAATAGCCAATTCAGTCTATAAATTTGCAATTAAATGTTATGTATTATATATTGTACCTTATACAGGAGGTTGAAGATTGGTTTTTGGAAGTTTTGGAATTATTAAAAAAACAATGCTTAGACTAAAAGTATTAATTAATTATAAAACTTAAAATAAAAATTATATTTGCTTCTGTATTATAACCAATAAGAATTTTTAATAAGTAACTATACTTTCATTTTTCCAAAAGGTGCGAAACAAAAGAGCGGAAACTTTTTTTGATCCGCACGTGCAAGTCCGCTATTAATTTCCTTACGTCTCCGCACCTCCGCTTAGTCCGCACCTATTCTGGTAGTCCGCTCGGAGCGGACTAGGGGACTAAGCGGACTAGCCGTACTAGAAGGTGTCAAAAACGTCGACAGGATATATATATTATATATATATATTTTATATATATATATATATATAAATAAGTGAAGACGCCTACAGTCGGCAACCATTTTCAGCTGTACGCTTATATTACTGATCATATAGTCAATAATTGCGCGTTTAATGTCTCCGCTATTGGATGCCCTTATATATATATATATAATATATAAATATAATATATATATATATATATATAGACCATATCACCCCTAATATATAGCTCTCTATCGGTGTATTCGTATCTCAAACCATACACACTAGCTATACGAGCGTGTATAGTATATATATATATATATATAATATAATAATATAATATATTATATATATATATATATATATATATATATATATATATATATATATATATATATATATATATATATATATATATATATATATTATATAATAATATTTAAATATATATATATATACATATATATATATATTATGAGTTAAATTGTTCGTAATGTAAAAACAACACTTCATTTAAACAGACATTACTATCAAGAATGCCAGGTTAAGGGGAGACTTCATAGCAAAATCTCAACTATTCCAAACTGATAAAAGTAAATATATTTTTGATGAACAACTGACCAAAGCTTTACTATTTTTGCAAAAAAAAACAAAAAAAAAAAACTATTTGTTTTTTGAACAGTTTTAGGGTGAAAAGAGGATTTTTTTTTTTTTTTAATTTTTTCACAAAAACTGCCATAAAATCTTTAATTTTCAAGATATTTCAATTTTTTTGCACTAAAATACTCCAATTTAGTGTGGTAATAAATTTTATTTAGACACCTTATATGAAAATTTGTTTTTTTTAAAAAAAAAAATTTACAATCTCTGAAAAGTACTTTAAAAATTTTTGAACAGAGTATAGTCAACCATGGCTGACACCACCTTACGTTCTACCAAAACATTTAATATCAACGTCAGTTTGTTTACACGTTTATATGTGAGCTTGGTACCAAATTTGAAGAAAAAAAATCTGTTCGTTTTTTTTTAATGAATTTTTTTTATATCTCATGTAAGGAAAAAATGAAATGATAGAAAAACACAAATAAACATTTGGAAAATTTTTCATTTTTTAGACGGCAAAAAAAAAAACTTTATTCTCATATATATATATATATATATTATATATAATAATATATATATATATATATATAATTATATATATATTATATTATATATATAAATATATATATATATATATATATATATATATTATATATTAGGTCCAAGAAGCTTCTATTGATTTAAAAAGTACAGTTTCAAAAGCCAGTGATGTCGAAGCAGTGACTTGAAAAACTGTTCCGAGATGTTTTCTTTTTTGGAGAGGCGGATCGGAACTAGTAGTAAAGCCTCCTGTACATTGTCCTAACGGCGATGCTCCTTGTCGATTGGTTCGTCGTCCCGGCGCGAGGAAATATTTTTTTCGTCTTATTATTGCAATTTCTCGAAGCAGCACGTTGTGGCCATGTCGCGATCCGTTGAACTTTGGTCGGCTGCTTCTGTTAACCATGAGCACCCTGAAAAATTGCTGTGTAGCCCCAGAGGGGGTTCCAACCACCCTTCTGTGAATTTATATATGTAGCGAGTTTCAAAGCAGTGAAATCGAAGCAGGAGATTTGAAATCATCCGAGATGCCTTCTTTTGGGAAGGCGCCAGTTGGGACTAGTGTAGAGCCTCCGTGTAACATGTCAACGGAGACGCTGTTGTCGAATGTTCGAGTCCTGCGCGAGTGAATTTTTCGTCCTTATTATTTATGCCGCAAATTTGTCGCAACAAAGGCATAATTTGCCATGTCGCGTCTTGACTTTGCGTCGGTTGCTCCTGTAACCACATGAACACCCCTGAAGAATGCCGTGTAGCCCCAGCCAGGGGTTTCCAACCATTCCTTTCTGTGGATTAAATAATATTCGAGTTCAAAGCAGTTGATATCGAAGCAGGAGGATTTGAAAACTTCGAGATGCCTTCTTTTTCTGGGGAGGTGGATCGGAGTAGTGGGGTAGAGCCACCTTTACATTGTCTAACGGCGACGCTTTTGTCGAGCGGTTCGAGTCCGTCGCGAGTGAAATTTTTCGTCTTATTATTGCAATTTGTCGCAACAAGCATTCTTCGTGCGCTGTCGGCGTTCCTTGACTTATGGTCGGTTGCTCCTGATAAACCCAGGGGCACCCGAAGAATGCTGTGTAAAGCCCCAGCAGAGATTTCAATCACCCTTCTGTGAATTTAAAGTGAAGTGTCGATTTAAGCAGTGCATATTGAAGCAGGAGAATTTGAAACTTCCGAGATGCGTTCGTTTTTTAGGGAGGCGATCGGACTAGTGGTAGAGCCTCCTGTACATTGTCTAACGGCGATGCTGTTGTCGATGGTTCGAGTCCTGGCGCGAGCGTAAATTTTTTTCGTCTTATGATTGCAATTGTCATAAGAAGCATGTTGTGCGCCTGTTGGGCGTTCCTTGACCTTGGTCGGTTGGTCCTGCTACCCATGAGCACCCCTGAAGAATGCCGTGTAGCCCCAGAAGGGGTTCCAACCATCCTTTTGTGGATTTTAATAACTATCGAGTTTCAAAGCAGTGAAATCGAAGCAGGAAACTTAAAAACTGTAACGAAATACCTTTTTTTCTGGGGTGTCGGATCTGACTAGTGGTTTAACCTCTTGTACATTGTCTAACAGCGACGCTGTTGTCGATGGTTCGAGTCCTGTCGCGAGTGAAATTTTTTTTCGTCTTATTAATGCAAATTTGTCGCAACAAGCATGTTGTGCCCATATCGACGTGTCTACTTTTGGTTGGTGCTCCTGTAACACGGAGCAAACTTGCAGCAATGCCGTTTGTAGCCCAAGCAGGGTTCCAACCAAACCTTCTATGAGAATTTGAAAATAAAATATCGAGTTTTCAAAGGAGTGATCGAAGCAAGAAATTTGAAAAATTTCCTAGATGCTTCTTTTTCTGGGAGGCGGATCGCAATAGTTGTAGAGACTCCTGTACATTGTCTAACGGCGACGCTGTTGTCGATGGTTCGAGTCCTGGCGCGAGTGAAATTTTTCTTCGTCTTATTATTGCAAATTTGTTCGCACCAGGTCATGTTGTGCCCAATGTCGGCGTTATTGAACTTTGTTCGGTTGCTCCTGCTAAACCCAGGGCACCCCAGGAAGAATGCCGTGGAGCCCCACAGGGGTTCCAACCACCCTTGTATGGATTAAAATAAGTATCGAGTTTCAAAGCAGTGATATCGAAACATGAAAACTTGAAAACTGTAAAGAGATACTTATTTTTTGTGGTGTCGGATCGGACTAGTGGTGGAGAGCCTCCTGTACTTTGTCTAACGGTGACGCTGTTGTTGACGGTTTGAGCCTGGCGCGAGTGAAATTTTCTTCGTCTTATTATTGCAAATTTTTCGCAACAAGAATGATGTTCCCATGTTGGCGTGACCTGACTTGGTTGGTTGCTCCTGTAACACGGGAGCAAACTAGCAAAATGCTGTGTAGACCAGTAGGGGGTTTAAAAGCACCCTTCTATGGATTTAAATTAGTACCGTTTCAAAGCAGTGATATCGAAGCATGAGACTTGAAAACTGTTCCGAAATACCTCTTTTCTGGAGTGGCAGATCGGACTAGTGGTGGAGCCCTCCTGTACATTGTCTAACGGAGACGCCGCTGTTGTCGATGGTTCGAGTCCTGGCGCGATGTGAAATTTTTCATCATCCTTTATTATTGCACAATTGTATCGCAACAAGATTCTTGTGCCCATGCGGCGTGGCTTGGGACTTTGCGTTTGGTTGCCTCTGTAACCCAGGAGCAAACTATCAAAATGCCGGGTAGCCCCCCCCAAAAAAAGCAAGGGGGAAAAAGGTTTTTTTTTCTAATATCTTATACTTTATATCTGTAACCTCTTGATCCAGACCATAGTCTCACTACTATACATTAGCCCAGGTAATAGCATACCCTCATGTAAGACCTAGCACACTCAAGCTTATTCCCTTTGCATAGCCTTACTAAGTGGACTTTGATAGTTATAGCAGCCTACCTATCTTCCTTCGCATTGGATTCACAAAGCGTCTTCATAACTACCTGCGTGGCATCATCCGCTCTCCCATTATGTCACTGGGTTCCACCAAATATCCTTAATATTGTATACTACAGGCACGGAACATATTATGTTCGAGGACATACTGAAAAGGGAACCTCACCATCATAATATGCAGCAATACGTTTGTTAACAGCTAGATTGACATCCTCTACGTGCAAACGCCACCTATAGTACTATTCTACCGATTTACTTTTCAAAACCCCTCTTTATACACCCTGCCAAATCTCTCCTCTACTAATCCTCTAAGCTATATTCAGATTCGCCCACCGTAAACTTAATCACTCCGCAATGATAATAGGTAGGGCACACTCCACTTCTCTTTCATTCCCATTACTCTAACACCATCCCTTGCTACCTCACCCCACCTAATTCTTTCATAACCTAATCCATATAATATAATATATATATATATATAATATATAATATATTATATATATATATATATATATATATATATATATATACTAGATATATATAATTATTAATATATATATATATATATATAATATATATATATATAATATATATTATATATATATAACATATATATAGTATAATATATAATATATATATATATATACTAATATATATATATATAGTATATATATATATATATATATAAATATATATAATATATTATATAATATAATATAATAATATATTCTATATATATATTATATATATATTCTTTTTTTCAATTGAATCAATCAAGCCTTTGAATATTTCTTTACATATCCAAAAGAAAAAAAATAATATTACTTTTCTCCGGCTCCGGCTCCAACTCCGACAATAGTTTCTGCACTGTTTGAGAATTGTGCATACTTTCTGGCAATAAATTTTTCACGTAACAAAAATATTTTTTGAAAAAAATTTAGCAAAGAATCTGGTCCGTTTCATACTCCGGCTTCGGCCCAGAATTCCGGCCGCTGGATCCGACCTAAGTTTCGTTCACTATTTGAAAGTTGTTTAGACGTCCTTCTGGCAATAAACTTTTCACCAAAAAAATATTTATAGAAACAAAATTATACCCAGAATCCTGCTCCGTTTCCGATCCGGATTCAGGATCCCACTGAGGTTCTGCACTATTTGAACATTGTTTAGCACGTCTTCTGGCAATAAATTTTTTCATCTAAAAAAATATTCTTGAAAAATTTATAAAACAGAATCCGGCTTCTAAACTCCGGCTCCGGTTCGACTCCGGATCCGGATCGGACTAAGGTTTTTGAACTATTTGAAAATTTAGTCAGCGAAGTCTTCTGGCAATACATTTTTCAACTAAAAAATATTTCTTGAAAAATATTTATAAGCAAGATCCGGCTCCGGATCCGACTCCGGATCCTGCTCCGAATCCGGATCCATCAAAGGTTCCTGCACTATTTGAAAATTGTTCAGCACATCTTCTTTCAATGAATTTTTCACCTAAAAAAATATTTCTTAAAAAAAATTCATACCCAGGACCCGGCTCCGGGTTCGGCTCCAGCTCCGGATCCGACTAAGGTTTCTGTACTAATTGAAAATTGTTCAACACGTCTTCTGGCAATACATTTTTCGCCTAAAAAGATATTTTTTTAAAGAAATTAATACCCAGGATCCGGCTCCGGCTCCGGCTCCGACACCGGCTCCGAGTTCGGCTTTGGCTTCGGATCTGACTAAGGTTTCTGCACTATTTGAAAATTGTTCAGCACTTCTTCTATCAATAAATTTTTCACAAAATATTTTTCGAAAAAAATCCGGCTCCGACTCCAAATCCGGACCCGATTAAGGATTCTGCACTATTTGAAAAATTGTTCAGCAAGTCTTCTGGGAAATAAATTATTTCATCTAAGAAAATTATCTCTTGAAAAAATTTAACCAAGGATTAAGGCTCCGAATCTGGGATCCGGATCCGGAACCCGACTAAGCGTTTCTGCCAACGTATTTAAAAAATTTTGTTCAGTACGTTTATCGGCATTGAAATTTTTCACTTAAAAAAAATATTTTTGAAAAAAATTCATACCCAGGCTCCGGCTCCGACTCCAGCTCCGGCTAATACTCCAGCTCTGACTTCACTTTCGGCTCCGGATCTGTCTAAGGTTTCTGAACATTTGAAAATTGTCAGTACGTCTTTCTGGCAATAAAGTTTCACTCCTTAAAATATTTTAAAAAAAAAATCATACTCAGGATCCGGCTCCGCTCCGGCTCCGGCTCCGGATCCGACTAAAGTTTCTTGAACTATTTGAAAATAAATTGTATCAGCAGTCTGTCTATCAATAAAATATCCCCTAAAAAAAATTTTTAGGAAAAAATCATACTCTGGAGCTCCGACTCCATCTCCGACTATTGAATCCCGGCTCCAAGCTCGCAGACTCCAAATCCCGGATCGATTAAAGATTCTGCATATTCTGAACTTGTCAGCAAGTCTTTCTGGCCAATAAATTTTTCATCTAAGAAAAATTATTTTTGAAAAAATTTATACCAGGATCCGTCTCCGAATCCGAATCCGAATCCTGACTAAGGTTGGCTGCACTATTTGAAATTGTTCAGTGCGTCTGCTGGCATTAAATTTTTCACTTAAAAAAATATTTTTTGAAAAAAATTCATACCCAGGTTTCGCTCCGGCTCCAGCTCCGGCTCCAGCTCCGGCTCCGGCTCCGGCTCCGGCTCCGGCTCCGGCTCCGGCTCCGGCTTCACCTTCGGCCTCCGGAATTGACTAAGGGTTTCTGCACTATTTGAAATTGTTTAGCACGACTTCTGGCAATAAATTTTTCATCTAAAAAAATATTCTTCGGAAAAAAATTTATACTATTGCGCCGGCTCTGACTCTGGCTCCGACTTCGACTCCGGCTCCGACTCCGGATCCGGATCCGACTAAGGATTCTGCACTATGTGAAAATTGTTCAGCACTTCTTCTGGCATTAAATTTTTCACCTAAAAAAATATTTTTTGAAAAAAATTCATACCCAGGCTCCAGCTCCGGCTCCGGCTCCGGCTCCGGCTCCGGCTCCAGCTCCGTCTCCGGCTCCGGACTTCACCTTCGGATCTGACTAAGGTTTCTGTACTATTTGAAAATTGTTCAGTACGTCTTCTGGCATTAAATTTTTCATCTAAAAATATATTTTTTAGAATAAAAAATCATACCCAGGATCCGGCTCCGGCTCCAGCTTCGGCTCCGGCTTCGGCTCTAGCTCCAATTTTGGCTTCAGCTCCGGATCCGAATAAGGTTTCTGCACTATTTGAAAATTGTTCAGCAGATCTTCTAAAAAAAATATTCTTCGAAAAAAAATCATACTCCGGCTCCGGCTCCGACATCGACTCCGGCTCTGACTTCGGATCCGGATCCGGATCCGACTAAGGATTCTGTACTATTTGAAAATTGTTCAGCACATCTTCTGCCATAAATTTTTCATCTAAAAAAAATTATTTCATGAAAAAAAATATACCCAGGCTCCGGCTCCGGCTCCGGCTCCGGCTCCGGCTCCGGCTCCGGCTCCGGCTCCGGCTCCGGCTCCGGCTCCGGCTCCGGCTCCGGCTCCATTTATTTGACTGAGTAAAATCCGAAGAATGAGCTAGAGGTTGAGAATATGAAAAAAAAATTAGATTTTCTATAATTATAAATAAAACATTTTTTGATCCTAAACCTGGAATTTCAATTTTGACTGGAATTGAAATTTTTTAGTTCGACACCTCTCTAAATAAATTTCTGTATCTAAAAAACTATTTAGAATTTTTAAAAAATAATTACACCATGATGTTCAGGAGGAATTTTTCTACTAATTTAGATAATAAAAAAAATTTGTGAAAATTTTGATTTTGCTTTCAAAAAGTATGAAGTCTCCCCTTTAAACTCAAACTTTCACACTCACTCTGTGTTAGAAACTGACTAGCTATTTCACCTATATGGTTGAAGAGATTACTGTAAAAGAGAAATATGATTTTTTTAATATACTTTATATACTACAAGTGTGAGAATAATATATATATATATAAATAATATAATAGATAATATATATTATATATAACTATATATATATATATAATAGAGTATATATATATATTATATATATATAGATATATAGATATATATATATATATATATATAATATATACATAATAATATTAACAATATATATATATATATATATATATATATATATTATATATATATATATATTATATATATTATATATATATATATATATATATATTATATATATATAATATATATATACATTATTAATATCTACCACTAAGTAAATATTCATCTTGTTTGTCCAAAGCTTCACCAATAGAAACCAATAACTCTGAAGCGGTTAAATTACTAATGTACTCCTCTGTCCCAAAAGTAAGTTTATTGAATATCCCATGAACGACTGAGTAATGTAGTTCCTCCGTGACGTATACGAGTGGGTAGCTAGTTACCTAGGCTACATATCCATACATGCGAGAGATCTAAAATAGCCCAGT
>JABUQX010126825.1:0-2500 GCA_015478945.1 Trachelipus rathkii | reverse complement strand
ATCATTTGCTATCATATTATTATTATTATTATTATTCTATTATATTATTATTATTATATTATTATTTATTATTATTATATTATTATTATTTATTAGTATTATTATATTATATTATTATTATATTATTTTTATTATTATTAGTTATTATTTATATTATTATTATTATATTATTATATTATTATATTATTATTACTTATTATTATTATTATTAAAATTATATTATTATTATTTTATTATAATATTATTATAATTATATTATTATTATTATTATTTTATTATTATTATATAGTATCAAATGATTATATTAAGTCCTAATACTAGATTTTATTAATTATAATTATTATATTATTTTATTATTAAATTATTATTATTTTATTATAATTATTATAATTATTATTATTATTATTATTATTATTATTATTATTATTATTATTATTATTATTATTATTATTATTATTATTATTATTATTATTATTATTATTATTATTATTATTATTATATTATTTATTATTTATTATATTATTATTATTATTATATATTATTATTTTTATTATTATTATTATTATTATTACTATTAAACCTTGGGAGAGTGTGGCAGCCTCGCAGCACCCGCAGGCTGGAATCCGACGCGATATTGACGCTTGTGCCATCAGACGAGATACCAGATCGCAAAAGCTTTCATATATTCACAATGAATTCTGCTTGTAACGTCATTCTGATGACGTAACGCATTGTATCCCGTTTTATACGCTTTGTTCTTATACTTTTTATATAAATATATTTTCTTTTAACCTGGAGTATTTATATTTTTCATTTAGTATCATATATTTTTATTATATCTCGTTTCCTTTAGAAAGCGTATACTATTATATTTCAATATATTTTCTTTAACCCTGTAACATCTATTTTTTATTTTTATCTCGTTTTCTTTTTTCAGAAATCAACTATTATATTTTGATAATTTTTTTAATTGTAACATTTATATTTTCTAATTTTTTCATTATATCTCGTTTTCTACGTTTTGAATATTAACTTTAATATATATATATATTTCCATTAACCTGTAACATTCATATTTTTAATAAATTTTGATATATTTTATTTAAATCTCGTTTTCTTTTTGCAAACGTAAACTATTATATTTCAGTATATTGTCGTTTAAGCGATAAAATTTATATTTTATCATTTTTGTTTTATCATTTCTTGGTTTCATTTTGCATGCGAGAACATTAATAAAAATATATTTTCTTTTAAACTGTCACATTTACATTTTAATTTCTTTTCATATATTTTATTACTATTTTCTTTTTATTTTGCAAGTGATAACTTTGAAATCTTTCTTTAAAGTCTAACATTTATCATTTATTTCATTATTATACTAAAAAAAATTTTATATATAAAAATTTTGTTCTTTTCAGGGCATGATCCAATATTTGGCTGGGGCTGGTCCCAGTTTTCAGCCCCACCTAAAAATGGACATAAAATTCGGAATTTTCAGCCGATTTTGACTATATAAACACCAAAATGTAGCTTTTTTTGCCCTCTAAAACGTTGTTTTCTGGTGTTTTTCTGTGACTGTAGTCATTCTTTCTTAATTTTCAAATTTTCAAAATCCATGTTTTTGACTATTTTCATATCAACTTTCAGATTTTTTTGCGAAATGACTTTAAACTTGAAATATGCATAGATGGGTCCATTAACTACAATATGCACTGATTACATTTTCGAATTTTATTTTGTGCTCAGCGTTGTCAATTTCCAAACCCATATTTTTTGGAATTTGAAAAGTGAAAAATTGACATATTTTTTTTCTACCCATCCGATCAACATCAAATTTCAGGGCTTGTAAGTCGGGCAAGATGCATCTTTTTACTTAGATAATTTCTTTGAATATGCAATAGTTTTGGATATGTTCTTGGAACAAATTTCAAAAAAAAAAGTTTTTGAATTTTTTAAAATTTTTATTGAGTATACAAAAAAATTATCTACAGTAAAAAGATGCATCTTGCGCGACCACTATCTGCACCTTAAAGAAAATTGAAGAGCCTAGAAGTCGGGACGGAGAAAGCAGGAGATGGGTAGAAAAAAAAAAGACAAGTATGTCGAACTAATTCAACTTTCAAATTCTCACCCATAGAACACAGGATAGAGATCGCACAGCCCGCAACCGCGGACGCACCAACATGCCGCAGGGCAGGACAAACCATGAAACCGGGCGGAGTATTCTGGAGAACACTTTGCGTACAAGCGGGCGTAGAGCACAATGGCAAGGGACAACAACATCTAGCACAAATTTCGGACCCCACTAATAATCACAGCAAATAATAATAAGGCTATAGGGGTCAATGCACCACATCCGTTATGCAGTATTTCAAGTTTGACAAGTCATTCTCGCCAACAAATCTGGGCACACGCGTTCCCAATCATGAAAACAAGTCAAAAGACAGGATTGAAAAATTTCCGAAAATCTCTGATAGCGACGAAGCGCGGGTCTCCCTGG
>JABUQX010126824.1:0-20000 GCA_015478945.1 Trachelipus rathkii | reverse complement strand
CCGAAAACCTATCAACCAATCATCATTAACCAATAATTAACTAACTCACCTGTAACAAATTTCCTTCTTCAGATAAATGCTTTTCAACTTTTTTATACAACTGCTCAAGACCTTTTTTAACTTCTTTTCCTGGGTATTCTCTATAATTAATATATATATATATTATATATATATATATATATATATATGATAATATATATATATTTATATTTGAAACTGATAAGCAGAATATATATATATACTATATATATATATATATATATATAATATATATATATAAAGAAAGAACATTTAATGGGAAGGTAAAGAATTTACTGCCTTCTCCGGGATTGAACCACCGCCATGTTGCGAATGAGAACAATATACCCGGTGTTAAAGACTGAGCTATCCTCCAACCCAAAAAAGTTGGATTCAAGAACAGTTATAAAGCAACCGAGCTCCCTTCAAGGCGACATCACCAGGTGTCCAGCCTTGTCCTTTCCCTCGTTCTTTATATTGTAGATGTTTAAATATTGCATATTAATTGCCAAATTGTATAAGATGTAAATAAAGAAAGAACATTTAATGGGAAGGTAAAGAATTTACTGCCTTCTCCGGGATTGAACCACCGCCATGTTGCAAAAGATTTGATCGAACAGATTGAGGGGTGTGGCAACGACAAAATTTGCAAATGGGAGGGGGGTTCCGTGACATATAGTGACTGTAAGTGATATTGGTGTGGCCAATACGGAGCGCGTGCCAAGTATCACCTCGTTGTAAGCGCTTTCGTCGGTGGGAGGAAGACCACTCACCGATACTCGGCTTTATATTTCTAAGTTTCGCTCCCCACTGTTCATTCGTCCAGCACTCTTGCCAATAAGATCGAAAACCATGTCGGAGAGCAGGATAGTAATCGGTTGATGGGAGGTAGCCTTGTCGAATGGCATCCGGAAGATACCTGGAACAAACTCCGAAAAAGAGGCAGGTGGCCAGCTTTTCGCCTCTCTTCAAGCGATTTTCATTGCCAGATTACCCCTTACATGAGAGGGTCCAACATAAAATAACGTTGTCTCTTACGGAATGGAGCCAGCCGCAAGGAAATTGTTTTGTAAAGAGGATAACCATTGTGTTTTTTTTAGAATAAGGGTTTTAAGCGCTTGTAGGGCGCTGAGCGAATCTGAATAAATGACATAAGAGTGACTTCTTGGTTAAGGTATTAAAATTCGAGAAAGTGGGCAATCATATAAGCCATTAAATCTATGCCGTAAATTGAAGCCGTGAGGGGGGAGGGCTATGGGGAGCAAGGTTGCGTTCAGAAAGACAGCAGATGCGCCCACACTGTCCCCTGTTTTAGAACCGTCAGTAAACACTGGCGAGTAAATTCATCATGAACTGCGGAATGAGACAGGGAATGATGCTTTTAACAAGGCAGCCGGATGGCTAGATTTGGAAAGAGAGGTCAGAGCACAAGCAAATGGTGGGAGCGGAGAATAGCCAAGGTGTGTGCCCTTCGTCCGTAAGAGAAAAGATAGAACCTTTTGCAAAGGGATGTTAAGAAAATTTAGTGATGTCATGAACCGTGTTTGCAAATGGCCAGTAATTACTATATATAGTATATATATATAATATAATATATATTATATATAGTATATATATATATATACTATATATATATATATAATATATATATATATAATATATATATATATATATATATATATACTATATTATTTATATATATATTATATAATATATATATACTTATATTATATTATATATATATATATACTATATATTATATATACGGTAACAAAGAAGCGTGTTGAACTGTACTTAAAAGCCAAATTGCATGAAGTTTCCAAAAGAAAGATGCTTGGAATAATATAAAGGAGGAAAAAAAATACTAAAAGGTGTAACGTAGGAGAAAACAAGAGGTCAAATGAACAGTTTGACAAGAACGGAGGAATGAGCGACATACAAGGAAATAGGAAGCTCTCTGGAAGGAAGCGCGAAGGTAAGGACTGAGAATAAGCGGGAATCTGCCTTAGAATCAATGAATTAGCGCCGATGGTGCTTTTGTAACTGATGAAATTGGATGTGAGAGGCGAGTGTGGAAAGAACACTCCGAAAATCTGCACAATATAACAGTTAATGATGACCGGTGTTTAGTGCAATGGTTGGTTTTGATGTGCCAAGAAGGAATGAGGTATTCTTGGGGCATGAGCGTTATTAGTAAGGAGGGAGGTAATGCGGCTAGGGTGCAGAAGTTGAAGAACGGTAAATCTGCACGTATAGGATGCAAAATTACTAGTAAAATGATCAAGAGCGGAGGCGAGATTGGTGATTGATTGGGCATTGGAAGCTTGTAATAAAGCGTTTATGGAGCGTATAGTTCCAAGGGAATTGGAGGAGCAGCGGTAATAGTACCCTTTGTATAAGGGTAAGGAGAAAAGCGGGAACTGTCAGAAAATTATTAGGGGAATAAGTTTATTGAGTGGTGTCTTGTAGGGAAGGTATATGCTAGTATTTTGTGGTCGCAAGAGTGCGTCGAGTGACTGAGCGACTGATTGGTGAAGAACAGAAGGTGCGTTTAGGAGTGGTCGAGGATGTGTGGATCAAATCTTTACATTGAAACAAATGATTGAGCAAATGAGGAGGAGAGAAGAATAAATTATACTTTAGGTTTTATGGATTTACCACAGGCGTATGATAGAGTAAATAGGGAAGCTTTATGGCAGGTATTAGTGATATATGGTTTTGGTGGTCAGGCTCTGAATGGAATCAAATATGTATGCACGATAGTGAAAGCGGTGTGTGTAAGAAAAAATGGTGTCAATGGTGATTGGTTTAGGATCAATAGCGGAGTGAGGGATGTGTTATGTCTCCCTTGGTTATTCAATGTGTATTATGGATCGGGGTTATAAAGAATTCGAGGCTTGGGCATGGCAGGAAATGAATGTAGAAATTGATGGAAATGGAGAGGACAGTGGAGGGTTGGCCCTACCATCACTGTATGCGGATGATTTGGTTCTGTGTGGCGTAGTCTGAAGAGAGTTTGAGACGGATTGGCTGGAGAGATTTGGCACCAGCAGGTACGTAAAACGGAGGCGTCTGCAAAGTAACACGTAGATAAGAGTAAGGTTATGGTTGTGATGAGAAGAACAGTCCTCAGTGTGAAGTTTATGTTAGATGATGAGCAGCTGGAGTAAGTGTCTGAGTTTAATATTTAGGGTATGTCTTGGATGAGAAGGGAACGGATGATGCCGAGTGTAGTAGGGAAAGTTGTGAATGGCAGGAAGGTGGGCCTGGTGCAATTAAATCGTTGTGTGAATGTAAAAGGGACTAAGTCCTTGAGTGCGCTAAAGTCTTACATGAGGGCATGTTGTTACCTGTGTTATTGTTTGGTAGTGAGACTATGGTCTTGGAATTAAGAAGTATAGATCTAAAGTTCAATGTGTTCAGATGGACAATCTTAGGGGCATGTAGGTGTGAAAAGAATTTAATAAAGTGAGGAATGAACGTATTAGCAAGTCGTGGGGGTGTGAAGAAAGGGCCGTAAAATGAGAGAATAAATGAAAGTATGTAGATGGCTCTTGGTCATGCGGAAAGGCATGAATGAAAGTCGGCTTGGTTCAAGCGGCATGTATAGTGGAGAGTGTGTTGGGAACCGACCGGCTGGGAGACCGCAAGAGAAAGTGGATTGACGTCGGTGAACGAATGTTCTGAAGGAGGAGAATGTGAGTTTGCAGAGGCGAGAATAAAAGGTGGCGTTGTGGTGAAGGCTGCCCAATCAGTGGTAGTTCTTCTTTTTTTTTGTATCATATTTCATATGTACCATATGTATATTTTATATTTTTTGGGGGGTATTTTTTATTTTGTCATGTATGAGAGTGTTATGAAGGGGGAGAATAATTGTGTTGCTGTGAGTGATGGGTGTTCTGACGCCAACGAGTAGTTCCATTTCAGTTCTCTTTCCCTTGGTCTTCCTAGTTTCGCGGCATCCATCACTCTTTCACTTCTGAATGAAATAAATGTGAATGATTGTAGATGAGTGTGATTAATTGTTTTGTTTCATGTATATTTTATTCTCTTCCGTAGGAATTATTTAAAATATAATCTAAAGCTTTTAGGGAAAGTGTACTGTCTTGTGGAATGGTCATGGAATGGTAATTTGGTTGTTATTGGTATTGAAGAATAGTGGTTTTGTGGATCTTCCTTTGTGGTTTTGGAATCTTTCCGTGGTAAGAGTCCTTAATTATTATTTGTTGTATTTTTATTTTTGATGATTACTTGAATTACTGATTAATTGATTAATGGAATTTATGATTAGCATTTTTATGATGGTCATTATTAATATTTTTCTTAACTATTATCGTTATTGGTTCATTATTGTTATTATTATTATTATTGGTCTTAGTAGATTTTATTTAATTTTGAAGGTTTGACGCCAAGTAGTGGATGCTTCTGGTTCTGGGTCACCGGTAGTCTAGTTGATCGAGATAGAAGAAGTAGAAGTAGAGGTGTGAAAAAAACTGGTCAACACCATTGGCCAGGTAGCTATTAAGTATTATTTTGTATTTTTTTCTTTTCTATTTATAAATTTTTTTTATTTAAAATTGAGTCTTTGAAATTTTTTCATTAAATTTTTTTTGAATTTTAAATGATTGCTTATTTTAAATTTATTTGCTTGAATATGATTAATGAGATTAATGATTAATTTAAAATGTTAATGTTAAAATTTGATATTGATTTTATAGTTATTCACTTAATGATAATTATTGTTTAATTTAATTTCTTATACAATTCATTTATTTAATTTTGTTGTCATGTTAGGATTTGTTTATTTTTATTTCATTTCAGTTTTTTTTCCTGCGCTGGCCCTGTGTCTGAAGTTGCTCCGGTAGCTGTTCTTGTGGCTCCGTTTATGGTACTTGGTACCAACTAAAAACTTAATGGTGCGGTGCACTTAATATAAAACTTAAAAGGCAACAGGCTGTATTAATAACTAATGACTAACTGAAACATAGAAATTGAAATATGGAAACTAAAATAAGAGATTTATATTGAGAAAATAGAGATTGGATTTATAAGTAGGTAGAAAGTAAATTTATAAAATTAGAAAGTGGAAAACTAAAAATTGAAAGAAATACCAGAACTGACTGAACAAAATTGGACTTAGAAAAATTAAAAGTGGAAAATTGGAAAGTATAAAACTTAACGTGAAATACATTTTGAAACATTGAACATTGCGATAAAACATTTTGAAAAATTAAAGGAAAAATATTTTGAAACATTAAAAGGAAAGAACATTTTGAAAAAATTAAAAGGAAAACATGTTGAAAAATTAAAATTAAAAGGAAAACATTTTTTTGAACATAACACAATTACTTAAATAGTGCAGTGAAGTGCAAACTAAACTATTAAACATAACACTGTTGTGTTGCATAAACCAAAACTTTACCAAAATTGACAATTGTTTCGTTAAATTGAATAATTCATTTTCATTTCATATTGAAATTATCGTTTATTATATTTATATGTCTAAAATCTCATATGTTGTAGGTATAGGTTTAGTTTGTAGTATAGTATATGGTATACTGTAATATCTGGTGGTGGATTGGTGTTTTGGTATTGGGATACTGGGTAAAGTAATAAAGTGGTAGTGGTATTTGATTTGTGTATACCAATTGTTAATGTACCTTATAATACTATTTCGGTAATTTATGAGAAATAATATAGGTAGGTACGCTATTTTGTGGTAGTAACTTAAGGCAAATGGTGTTTGTTATTGTTATCCTCTACCATCCCTGAAGGCAGCCTCAATGCACTCATTTAACTCCTCAGATTTTTGTAGGTTTATTAACTAAATCTGCCAAAAGCCAATCCCCATTTATATATTCATAGGTAAAACTTTATTTGAGTAACACTAGGTGAAGAAACCTACTTTTGGCCACAAATAGTAATACACGTTAGCTCAGATTTTTTACAAAAATCATGAGATGAGGTATATATACTTTTAAAAAATAATAATAATGAAGAATAAAAAATAAATATGTCATCTCCTGTAAAAGCTAGCCTCAAATTTATTAACTACAGACTTCATTTTAATCCATCCAGGTTAGTATCACTGCCAGGCCCCAGTTCAGAGTCATGATTAGGATGGTGATGATAATGAAATACTAGTTTAATGCACATTAAAAATTTTATGAATAACATGGATTAATTGCGCACGCTGAAAATCTCTCTCTCTCTCTCTCTCTCTCTCTCTCTCTCTCTCTCTCTCTCTCTCTCTCTCTCTCTCTCTCTCTCTCTCTCTCTCTCTCTCTCTCTCTCTCTCTCTCTCTCTCTCTCTCTCTCTCTCTCTCTCTCTCTCTCTCTCTCTCTCTCTCTCTCTCTCTCTCTCTCTCTCTCTCTCTCTCTCTCTCTCTCTCTCTCTCTCTCTCTCTCTCTCTCTCTCTCTCTCCTCTCTCTCTCTCTCTCTCTCTTCCTCTCTCTCTCTCTCTCTCTCTCTCTCTCTCTCTCCTCTCTCTCTCCTCTCTCTCTCTCCTCTCTTCTCTCTCTCTCTCAAACTCTCTCTCTCTCTCTCTCTCTCATTAACAGGAAATCATACTATTAATAATAAAAATAATAATGACTCATTTATTTAACTGAGTCACTGAGATTTTACCTCCACTGTAAGAGATCTAAAACAAGGCAGCAGTAAGGTAATCAAAAATGGCATGAAAATCTGTTCTGTTAAGAGAACAGTAGCAGAAGCACAAAGGATTAATGGTGGTAGTAATAAAGAAAGATTTTTAAGTCATTACACACTAGTTAGAGATCTAAGATTCTCGAGACGTGCTTGTGGAGTGTGTTAAGGTCACATAGGAAGAGACCCACTCTTCAGGACTAAACAAAGAAATGGGTACTGTAATAGTTGATATTATCTGCACACTTCAAAAGCTCAAATTTTAAACCCTAAATTTAAATGCAACTTTACAGTAGTAATATCTAAATATATAATCCAGATGAAACACTTACTGAACTCACACAATTTCAATGAAATGAATATGTGTAAGAAAAACACTATCAATTGTTAAAAAAGTGGAGTTAAATTGTAAGTGAATTATAATAATGGTTATCCAAATAGGTAAATGTTACGCCAAAACCAAGTTGGAGAAACGATAAAAATCTAAGTTAAAAAGAGTAGAGAAAACAAAAGGACAACTAGTATTTATATATATATTGAAACTGAGATTATTATTTGATCTCAAAGCTTCTAGATTTTGATCCCAAAGTAGTTCCTGGTCGCTAAATTTCGGTCCACTAAATCAATTCTGGAAGTGCCACACCAAATAGCATCATGATCTGGAGCAATGATACTAATACTTATCGGTATATCCTTAATATAAGGCAGTATATAGAGATATATATATATATATATATATATATATATATATATATATATATATATATATATATACATATATACACAGTATATATATCATGGGAGCCTATGGAAAACAACCCACTTCCCGACTCCGAATTTGTCGATTTACAAACAACTGAATTCCTGACTGTGAAATGATTTCTAGAAACAACCGACTCCCTGACTCCCATCGAAAATGGAACAGGATTTTTTCCAAAATTATGAAATTTTTGTTATATGCTAAATAAACATTGAAAAAAAAAGAATTATGACAATAAATTTTAATAATTTCTAATAATAATAATAATATTTACACTTTTTAACAAAATAGGCACTTTATATTACGAGTAGACTATGTAATGTACGCACACAAACTTGTTGACAGACAAAATTTACAATATTATAATCTATATTACGAGCATATATTTGTTTTTCTTAAAAATACAAGTTTTATATTTAGACCAAACACTTCTTAATTAATACATTGCTATTATTATTATTATTATTATTATTATTATTATTATTTATTATTATTATTATTATTATTATTATTATTATTATTATTATTATTATTATTATTATTATTGATGCATGATGCTTTCGGGAGGCTGACCTATATATATATATATATATATATATATATATATATAGATTGTGTTAGATATATATATATATATATATATATATATATATATATATATATATATATATATATATATATATATATATATATATATATATACTAGCGACAATGCAAGAGAATAAATGGTCTCCGACTCCTAATGCAGAATCACCTGAATTTTTTTTTTTTGAAAATCAAGGCCCCATAGTCGGTCATAAGCACACAAAAATAATAATGTAATTTAATAATAATAGTTTTATTAAAGTTTGAATAATGCTCAGTCACCCCGACCTTGGGTGAATTGGACCACCATTGAGGGGTGACTCGAATGATCTGTTTAATTTCTCTTTATTTATAATTCAATTTTATATTTTAAATTTCACTTAATTGAATAACATTATTTATCATATTAAAATTCGTACAAGTAATAAAAATGTCAATAATGATAAAATAAAATAAGAATAAAATGTGGTGGTCCGATTCACCCCTCCGCTCAAAAATTTTGATACTTTTTTGCATTCGTTTTTTTATTAAAATTTCATTTTTTTAAAAACTTTTCACTTAATATAAGTAACTTTTATTATATTTAAATTAATTTAACTGATAAAATAGTCAATAATAACATTATGTCACGAAAACAATGGTGGTCCTATTTCACCTCCATCAGTTTTCTACAGCGACGTGAATTTGACCAAGTTAGGTCTCGTGATTTTGCCATCAATACTGTTTGGATCAAAAATTTACTTTGCCAGTTTAAAGCTAACATACTCTAGTGTATCCACTGAAAAATAATTTAAAACTATCCACAATTTTCATTTTATAGCTGTTAAAACCCATTTTCGCTAGAATTTAAATATTTTAATTATTTTGTACCCCATCTCTAATGCTAACTGAATTTCAGGTAGAATTAAAGATATATCTTAAATAAACTTGTAGTACTACCAAGGTGGCTATTAAATGAGCGAAATTTTTATTTTTTATTATTATTTTTTATTTTATTTAGAGTGGTCGAATCACCCTCCTAAAGAGTATGGCCTTAACTCACCCCGCCTCCTGATGTTATATAGAGTAGTATAGCATATATATATATATATATATATATATATATATATATATATATATATATATATATATATATATATATATATATATATATATATATATATGTAGGTGAAACTCAAGTTTAAAACCACAAATATCTCAATCCATCTCAAAAAACTACAACAGCTACCGGAAAAAGGAATACATTGTTGAATGCTGGTCCAATTTTGGTGCGGAAAATGTAAAAAAAAAAAAAAAATTATATCTCAAAACTACAATAGCTACAAAAAGGAATACATTTTGGAATCCTGGAAAAATTTTAGATAGGAAAATAAAAAAAAAAAATAAAAGAAATAAAAAAAATTACGTTGATAATAATAAAGTAATATGGATTAGAGTGTTCATTTCTTAGAGACCTTAATTGGTTACCGTTAAAACAAAACAGACTTTCACGAATTTGCTTTTTTTTTTTTAATTAAAGAATACCCCAAGGGCATACCCACCATGGCAGGGTCGAGGTCTCAGCCTCCGGAACCACGGGTGGTAGGACTAATTCCGCCTCCGGGGAGGGCTTCCGAAACTCCCATTCTTGGTATTTGGGTGTCGAGGGGTTCCTCTCGCCCCTTCTACGGGTATGGAAAACGCCCCCTGTAGTTCCCCATCGGCTTCGAGCCCCCCTACATTGCCATGTAATACCTTACAGTCAATATATATATATATATATATATATATATATATATATATATATATATATATATATATATATATATATATATATATATATATATATAATATATATATATATATATACACAATCTCCCCAGCTCCTAAAAAAAATAGCCAATATTTATTTTATTTTATTTTATTTTTATTTTTTTACATTTTCCTTGCTAAAATTTTACAAGGATTCCAAAATACCCTTTTTCTAGCTGTAGCTATTATAGTTTTTGAGATATGATTTTTCTTTTTACAGCCTCCAATAAAAATTTTTACCAGGATTCCAACAATGTATTCCCTTTTCCTGTAGCTATTGTAGTTTTTGAGATATGGATTGAGATATTTGTGTTTTTAAAACTGGATTTAACCATATATATATATATATATAGATGAGTATATATATATATATATATAGTTATATATATATATAGTGTATATATATATATATATATATAGCATATATATATATAAATATAAATATATATATAAATCTGTTAAATAGGAAAGTATATCGCCCAGTAGATCTCGAGCACCGAAAGCCAGTACTGGTAATCAGAAAGAAGGAAAGAGATTCCAGATGATCTAAGAAGTAGAGTTGAGAAGTGCTCTGCAAGATCTTAGAAAGAATTAAAGTGAGAGCTAAGGGGCGATAGTTGGGGAAGGATCAGAGCAGCTCATTTTTTCTGAATAGGTTGGACATAAGGCGCTCTTTCAACACTCCTCCGAGGAAAGTATTGAGGCATAGAGAAATATGAGCTTGAATCCAGGGTGGGGTCAGCACGGAAGCACACTTCTTCAAAACTCGGAGAGGAATGCTCCACCCGCCTTCCTAATGTTCATAGATTTCAGGAGCCTATGCACCGATCAAAATGAAATGACAGGTAAAGGCATTGGCAAAGACCTGAGAGGAGAAGGAGTAGGAAGAGGAATACCAGAATCGTCCAGGTTTGAATAGAGGAAAATAGGAGGTCAAAGAGATGATTGGCCTTTCAGTTTGAGTATTAACAACAGAATCCATCAGAGCGAATAAGAGGAGGAAAGGGATGATTTACAGAAGTTGTTAGAGATAATCTTTTGGCAAGAGGCCAGAGAGATTTGCCAGTAGTTGGAGAACCAAGGAGGTCAGCACATTTTCGTTTAATGAAAGTCCGCTTGTTTGCAAGAGTATCCCTGCAAACGATTTCTAGCTGAATGAAAATTGGCAAGAGTGGTAGGAGAACGAGAATTTTTCCCACACCCCGATAAGTGATTGTCTCAGCCTGAATGGCGGGAGGGAATGCATGATCGAACCATGTGATTTTGAGGAGAAAAGATCGTAGTCCAAGAAGGAATGAACTATGCTCATCCTGCTAACACTCTGCAGTTCCCACTTTATCGGCAGAATCGGAAGCGTCTTAAGAGTCAAAGCAGTCACTTCAATTATAGTTACGTGAAGCAACGCAATTGCCCCAATCACCTCCACCAAAGTGCCAGAAAAAACCGCATAGGGTAGGCTGTGGAGATGTTGAGAGAAAGCATAACCAAGTGATATAAGGTTGTGGGCCAGATTTACCTGATAGGGAGCTGAAGGTGGTGTATTTATAGAGAAGGACTAGTGTAGGAACATAGCCCAGTGTGTTCGAGAATTGGTTGGGACGATCCGGAATGTGTAGGTTATTTAATCAGTTGCTCCAGACTGAGAATACTGAGAATGATTCGCTTCCTCCCACCAAATCAGTGTACGAGAGGAACCCAACACCAGTTTTGTGTACATTGAAATCCCCTAAATAGAGGACCCCAGTATTTGGATGAGAGATATAACAGTCTAGTGAGAAGTAGTAAGGTAATCAAAAAGGTGCATGAAAATCTGTTCTGTTAGGAGAATAGTAGCAGAAGCACAAGAATATTGTAGTAGAAGGAAGAAAGATATTAAGCCACAGAACATCGTTAGATTCTAGATTCAGACGTGTTATAGAGTGTTTATATTTACATATAGCACACACTCTACCCTCAGACGAAAAATTGGTAAAATAAGTTATAGTTGGATATATTAAACTAGTTAGTGACACTCTAGCCATCTGGGTCTCTGGGGACAAAGAGCATAAAATAGTTAGATTTAGAAAGGTAGTGGTATTCCATGGATGCAGTTAGAGTGCAAGTCATTGATGTTGGTAAAGTCAAAGGAAAGCACACCGTGCAAATCTGCTATCATACGCGCACACACAAAAAAAAAAAACAGACAGACAGAAACAAATAGACAAAACCAATGGAGAAATGAGGAAAATTTATTCATACGCTAAAACCTAAATTTAAAAACGATAAAACCCTATTTACAGCAAATATCAAAATATGAATAATCCAGAAAGTTTAAACTCACGCACCTTTGAAGCATGTTCTCACGAAATTGCATTAAAAAAAAAAAAAAAATACTATTGATCAACTAAAAGTAGATAAATCTGTATAAATTATAATAATGACTGTCCAAATAGGTAAACACTAAAGACCAAGTTGGAGAAATGCTAAAAATCTAAGCTAAAAAGGAAATCTGAGGAAAACATAACTTGGCATTTCAGCTATCTATATCGAACTAGATTTTTTATTGAATCTAAAAAGCCTCATAATTTGCCACCCAAAAAGTAAGAAGTATCAGCCATATGGCCATTTTAACCGATACCGATACCATCAAAAAAGGCCGATACTACCGATACTCATGTATTATCGGTATATCCTTAAGAAAGCTTATATATATATATATAAGAGCATATATATATATATATATATATTATATATGGAGTGTAGCAGATATATATATATATATATATATATATATATATATATAGTAAGAGTATATATATATATATATATATACTCAGTATATATATATATATATATATATATATATATATATATATATATATATATATATGTAGAGAGATATAGAGTATATATATTTTGGTATTTTTATTATTATATATACTTAGTATATATATATATATATATATATATATATATAGCAGCGGTGATATTATATATATATATATATATATATATATATATATATATATATATATATATATATATATATATATATATATATATATATATATATATATTTATATATATATATAAATTTATATATATATACATATATATATATATATATATATATATATATATATATATAGAAATATATATAGAAAGATATATATATATATATATATATATATATATATATATATATATATATATATATATATATATATATATATATATGATAGGTTTGAGTCAGGCAAAAAGACTTATCAACTGTCCTGTCCTTTCTAGTTCACTTGACCCCCATCTTTGCGGCGCGATAAGCTGGTGCTTATCTCTCTTTTTCTATAGGGTACCGAGTGGTGTGCTCAGAACTTTTCTGCTCGCAAGCCATCACCCTGTTACTTCTCGTAGCAATAAGGTGCTGTGGTCGGCACATGAGTTTTGTGTTGATATCAGCAACTCCAGGTTCTCTGCGGTGCCTCCTTCTTTCCAGCCACTCCTCTGTTCTGTGGAATTCTCTCCATCTTCTGTATTACTCAATTTAATCTCCTCACTTTTGAAAGCCTGGGTGTCTGTGTCATCTGCGTAGTTTTGTTTAGTTGAATTTTGTTGTTTTTAACACTCTCCTTGAATAGTACTGCCCGGAGTTTGTGGTGATAACCGTAGTGTGCAAAATAAAAATAAAAATATATATATAGCATATATATATATATATATATATATATATATATATATATATATATATATATATATATATATATATATATATATATATATATTAGTGATGTGCCAGAACTGAATCTTTGATCCTCATGGATGCGATAAAGTTTATATATAGCATATATATATATATATATATATATATATGGCAGGTGTTAGTGATATATATGGTGTTATATGTTATAAGAAGATATATATATATATATATATATATACACGTATATATATATATATATATCGGTATTTAGCCAATCCATTAATATAATTGTTACCAGGGTGGCCAGTATAACTCAGCTGGACCCCATCAACCTCTTTCCCTAACCTCCGACCTTAATGAAAGAGATTTTTACATGGATTATATACTTTTTGCACCAGTATTGAAATTCAAATATGGGAAGTTTGTGCTTGAGAGACATCAATTTGCCCTTTTCGCCTTTTTCTACGAGAGTCTGTTTCTCTTTCATCATATATTAGCCCAGCATTGCTAAATAATCTCTCCCTCACTTGGAACACTAGTTGGAGGACAGGCCAGGTATTTCCTGTAAAGCTTACTCTTCAGCGTGGGTAAATATTTTGTATTTTTCTTAATTAACACTCCACCAAACTGATAGGATTGTCATTTGATTTGTATTAGTCGCTTTTCTTGGTGATAGTTTTCAACCATTTGCACTGCATCTTTGATAATGCGTGTTTCTTCATCACTACTGACTGTAGAAATTTTCCAGTGAATCTGTTATTAATTTCTTGTAGAAGATGTTGGTTTTGTATATTTCATTTTTTTCCCTTTAATGGATGGCGAATTAATAGACTGTTCGATTGAAAGCTTTCCTTGGTAAGTTGTCGCCATGGGTAAACATTTTTGCTTAACTTTCCACCAACTGATTTGATCATCATTTGAATCTAATGTTTTTCTTGGTGATAGTTTTCAATCATTTGCACTACATCTTTTGATAATGCGTGTGTTTCTTCATCACTACTGGACTGTAGAAATTCTTCCAGTGAATCTGTTATTGTCACTGTAGAAGGTGGCAAGTTGGTTCTGTAGATTTCTGTTTTTTTCCTTTAATGGTATGGAATTAATAGACTGTCTGATTGAAGTTTTTCAACTGCAAACACAAAGTAACGATTTAACTTTGTTCTAATATTGTGTTACAAAAACTTGCTTTATAACGGGAATCTAAGCAAGTTGCAATAGTATGAAGGTCATTAATTTCCACAGAACCAGAGAGTTTTTCTACCTCTAGTTTTATTACATCTTTCATTCTTTAAACTGTCATCATTTTCACTCTTTTTTGGAAGATAGTTCAAAAATGCTCCTTTAGGTGTTGAGATTAACAGGCTACATAAGAGACAGAAGTTAGAGGCGCTTGATTTTTTTGGTAGTTTCTTCAAATGGTTTCAATAGCTTAAATGTAGTGTGATATGGATGTCATTTTCCCCAAATGACAAGATTGTTAATTAATACGAATCGCTTTACTAAGCAAGAAGTTCTTGAGCAATACTTCCATCATATGAAGTGTGTTTATTCAGCGAAGTTGAAATGTCTTGATAACATTAAGATATGAAATATCAAGCCGTTGATCATTGTCTCTTCAACTCATTTTATTTTTATTTTATTTTTCAGATTCATCTTCAGTATGTTTATTATAAAATTCTTTATCAAATCTCGACAATGAACATCCCAGGTCAAAGCGCTGATGTGTGCGGATGCGGATTCCTTAATAATGTATGGATGCTCCGCTGGATGCGATGGCATGTGCATCACTCATTACAGCAGAAAGAGTAGCAGCATATATATATATATATATATATATGACTCAGAAAAGAAAGAGTATTAAAAACAACTCCCTATAATATATATATATATATATATATATATATATATATATATATATATATATATATATACAGTATATATATAATCAATCCCCCCAAAAATCACTACATACATTAACTACAAAAAAGCCAACTGGCCAGCATTCACTGACCATATCGAAACCCATATAAACCCCTCACCAATCCATGACACAACTTCTCTACACACCTCCATTATTCAATTAAATAATTTAATCACCAAATCTGCTAACTTATACATCCAAAGCCCACAGAAAATCCTATAACCCCAAACTCTCCCCTGAAATCTGCCAACTCATTAAACAAAGAAACTCCCCTTCGACAACTTAGACCATATACCCCACTCATCACTAACCAAATAACAAACCTCAATACCCAAATCACCAACCTCATAACCACCAACACCACCAATAAGTTTTCAGAATACTTACAATCCAACATCTCACATATTAATAATAAGAAAACCTGGCATCATCAAAAATTAAAATAATAACAACAACAACCCCCCCTCCCACTAATCCTCCTACCTGATAACTCCAAACAACAATCAGACCAACTAGCAAAACATTATGCTAACATTTCTTGCAAACCAACCCACCCCAATAACAAAAGAAAATAAAAATCCACTTGAAAACTCCCCTTATACCCAAACCCCCCCACCCCCCCTTAAACCTGAAAAATATAAAAACCACCAAAACCCTCAAAAATTCTCAACAGGACCAGACTCAATCTCTAACCTACATTTAAAACAATCTCAGTGAAAAAAGCACTTCTCCTTATCACAGATCTTCAATAAATCCTGGCAACTTAACTACATACCCTCAATCTGGAAACAATCATTCATACTACCAAAACTCAAACCAAAATAGACCCCAACTCCCTCTCCTCTTACCACCCAATTTCTCTCCTCTCCTCCATTAGTAAACTAATGGAGAAACTAATATTAAACAAAATCTTCCCTCTCATCACCCTCCCAGATTTCCAACGTGACTTTAAAAGCAACCACTCCACAACCTCACCTCCCTCACCCAACACATCATTAATGGCTTCAACCAATCCCCATCTCATAGCATTCTCACAGCAATCGATATCAACAAAGCCTTTGACACCGTGGTCCCCACACTTAATCTTATTCAGAGTAATCCTTCAATCCCCTGAAATCACCAAGACAAAATGGCTTTCTCTAATTTTCACCCAACCGCTTTGCTAAGGTCTTATACAAAAACAATCTCTCCCACTCCATTAAATTACAAAACTGCGTCCCACAGGGCGCCATTCTCTCTCCTTTCCTCTTCAACCTTTTCACAGCAGACCTGCCCATCCCTACCCACCAATCCACCAAACTTATCACATATGCAGATGATATCAGCCTCATTTCTCAACATCCAGACGTAAATATAGCCACTCATCACACCCAAGAATACCTACAACAACTAGAAACTTGGCTACTCTCCAGTAGAATGTCCTCCTCCCCCCCTCAAGTCTTCCATCACCCTCCTGACCACCGACCGCCACCAATCTTCACTCCACCCAGTAGTTTTCCTAAACAACAACCCCCTCCCCCTAAACAAAACCCCCAAAATATTAGGTCTTACCTAGGGTTGGGATTAAAAAAAAAACATTCGTTTTTTTTTAAAAAAAGACCAAAGGCCAAAATTTGTTGTTTTTTTTTTGTTTTTTTAAATTACTTATTTTTCATATATATCAAGTCTTTTTAGGGTATTCAGCATTAAAATACAGTAAATACAATATGTTAAAAGAGGTATACAATGTATAAAGTAGAGTTTAGTACTTAATAAAGTTTTATTAGTGCTCTAGGGCATATAATTATTACATTTCACATGATCTGATTATTATTAGTATTATTATTATTATTATTATTATATATATATATATATATATATATATATATATATATATATATATATATATATATTATATATATATATATATGTATATATATATATATATATATATATATATATATATATATATATATATATATCTGTGATATATATATACCGTATATATATATAAATGATATATATATATATACCGTATATATATATGTTATATATATATATATATATATATATAGCATAGTAGTATATATATATATATATATATATATATATATATATAAAAATATATATATATATATATATATATATATATATATATATTCTCATCTACCTTTTTTTCTCCCCCCAAGACTGATGGTAAGGTGCGTAACAAGCACCGGAAAAAAAGCAGTAGAAGAATATGACAAAAGTCGAAAGAAAGCCAGCTCATCTCCTCTGTTCCAATAATTAGTAAGCACTCATCGTGCCAGAAAATCCACCCTATAGCTTCACGGGACTGTGACGGAACCCTCACTATGGTAAATCGTCAGTGTGAGGTAGGGTTCATCCTTTGACCCAGGTGGGAGCCAATAACCCCAGCTTTCATTCTCTCTATTATGCGCTCATTTCCCAAGCAGAAACTTACATTTCTCTCCTTCAGACATCTCTACTGACTCAATCCACTTTTCCTTCAATCTCCAGCCGTCGGTTTTCAACACACTGCCATACTATACATCGTGGCTTAAAAACCGACTATCATTTATCCCTTCCACATGACCAAACCATCTCAAATATACTTTCATTTGCTCCCTCTGTTTACCCCTTTCTTCACACCTCACAACTCTCTAATATGTTCATTCCTCTATTTTATCAATTCTTCACACCTAGCATGCCCCTAAGATTGTCCATCTGAACACATTTTGAACTTTAGATCTATACTCTTATTCCAGACCATAGTCTAACTACTATACAATAACACAGGTAACAACATACCGTCATGTAAGACCCTAGCGCACTCAAAAGACTTAGTCCCTTTACATCACCAACGATTTAATTGCACCAGCCACCTTCCTGCCATTCACAACTTTCCTACCAAACTCTGCATCATCCGTTCCCTTCTCATCCAACATAAACCCTAAATATTTAAATCAAGATACTTTTGTTCCAGCTGCTCACCATCTAACATAACTTCACACTGAGGACCCTGTCCTCACCTTCACAACCATAACTCCAACTTTGGCCCACGTTTACTCAAACCCTCCTTTACACACCCTACAAATCTCTACCAATCCTCTCAAACTCTTCAGATTCACAAAACCAAATCATCCGTATATAATAGGTAGTAGGGCACCCACCACTCATCTCCATCTTCTAACACCATTTCCTGTCACGCCCACCTTCAACTCTTTCATAACCCCATCCATATACAAATTGAATAACCAAGGAGACATAACACAACCCTGCCCCCCCGCTATTAATACTAAACCAATCACTTTTGATACTTCATTTATTCTTACACATGCCTCACTATCGTCATACATAATTTTTGATTCCATTCAAAAGCCTATCACCAACACTATATATATCACTAACACCTGCCATAGACCTCCTCCTTATTAACCCTATCATACCCCTATTGCAAATCCATAAAACTTCAATACAATTTATTCTTCCTCTCTCTCTCATTTTCTCTACTGTCGGTTTAATGTATGATTTTGGATCCACACATCCTCTATCACTCCTAAACGCACCTTGTTCTCACCAATCAGTCCTTCAGTCACTGGACTCTTTCGACCAAAAACACCAGCATATATCTTTCCTACTTACAACACTCAATAAACCAAATAATTCAGCACTTCTAGTCTCTTTATCTCCTACCCCCATATAAATAAAAATTATTACTGCTCTCCAATCCTCACTAAACTATACCCTCCATAAACGCTTTTATAAAAACTTCAAGATCCAATCAATCACCATCTTGCTTCCGTTTCTTGACTCATTTCACCAGTAATTTTACCATACCTGCAGATTTACCATTCTTCAACTTTCACTCTACCCATTTCCTCCCCTTTGCTAAATAACCTCATCCCTAAAATACCTATTCTTTCTTGAACCATCAAACCCACACACACAGTCATTATCACCATCATTACTGCCAATATTACACAGATTTTCAAAGTGTTCTTTCCACACTTCACTCACACCCATTTCATCAGTTAAGCAAAACAATTCATCCCTATTCATTACCTCTAAGCAGGTTCCCCATTTCTTAATTCTTAACCTGCGTTTCCCTTCCAGAAGAGCTTCCATCCCTAGGTGTCCCATTCATCCTCCCCTTCCAAACTGTTTATTTACCTCTTCTTTTCTTACGATGCATCTTTTAGCATTCCTTTTTTCTCCTTATATAATTAGCTACCTTTCTTTTGAAACTTCATCATTTGCTTTCGTACATTCAACCACGCTTCTTTTTACTCCTTAAACCGCTGTATCACCTCTTCATTCCCACCAATTCTCACTGTTATCATTCTTACTTCCTACTTTAGCACACCCACATATTTCTTTTGCACTGCTAACACAATTGCTTCCTTCATTTCCTTCCTAGATTTATTCAGTTTCAACTTTGTTCATATTCAACTGATTTACTTGTGAGTGTTCTTACATAATTATCCTTATTACCTTGTTCACTAAACTTCACTCTTAATTTTACCCATTTCCTCTTCCGCACCTTGAAGTGGCGCACAGTGTTTCACGATAAATGCGAAAACGGTTAAACACCCAATTAACTGGAATCGAAGGGCTACCG
>JABUQX010126823.1:35000-38498 GCA_015478945.1 Trachelipus rathkii | reverse complement strand
TATTAATAATAATATAATAAATGAATTGAAATGCTTGTATGTCAGAAAGAACAATATACATTTATTAAGTTTAACATAATTAACATATTTGTTGTAGTAAATACAAAACTGAATGGTATACATTCTGAAAAGGCGGGCTACTAATTGCAACACCATGTTGTGTCCTATGAGCCCCAAAATAATGTAAATCTGAATTTAAATTTAAGTAATTGGATGTTAAGGATTGAGCTTGAATGTAAATCCCAAAACGAAATATGTAATCAGATAGAATTACAGTAATATTAGCAATAATAAGTCATGTAATATAATATCAATAATAATATTTATAAAATATAAATAGGGACAAGAACAATGATGAAAATATTAATTACAAGTACAAGAAGTTAAATAGTTACCTAAGAAACTAAATATAATAATAATATATAATAATAATAATAATAATATAATATTCGATTAATTGAAATAATACAGACTCTGTTACAAATAAACTAATAACCAGTCCAAGAAATTAAAGAATAATATAAACACTTTTAATAATAATAATAATAATAAAATTATATAATAATAATAATAATAATATATAATGATAATAAATACACTCAATAATAATAATAATAAAAAGTAATAAAAATAATAATAATAATAATAATGATAATAATAACGAATGTAATACTAATATAATAAGGTATAAAAACAATCAATTATATTTTGAAATTTAATGTAAAATATACTAATGATATAATAATAATAATTAATAATTAATAATAATAATAATAATAATAATAAATAATAATTTAATAATAATAATAATAATAATTGATTAATTATTAACGGCTTAATAAGTATAAATAATAAAAACCACTACAACAATATGTGAATCACATCACAATTACAATCAATAATTACATTATTTACAACTTAAAAATTTTACAACTAAAAATACAATTAATTTCAATATAATTATATTAGCTACAATCATGTTTACAACAATAGAAATAATAATTAATAGTAATAAAATAATAATAACTAATAAGTATAAATAATAATAATAATATTAATAATATAATTAATAATAATAATAATAATAATTAAATAATAATAATAATAATAATAATAATAAGTGATAATAATAATAATAATAAGAATAATAATAATAATAAATAATAATATTTAATGAATATGAAAAGTATTCCTTAAACGCTTGCTTTTACGTAGGTTAAATTACTATCTTAGTATTTATTAATATTTATTTAGATAATATGTTTTTAATTTTTTAGTAAAAGATTTGGTAGAGTTTTCGATTTTGATGTCTTGTGGTATTGAGTTGAAAAGTTTAGCTGCTTTGGACTGACGCTTTGCAGTGGCTTTTTTTCAGTCTACAGAAGTGAGGGTTATGTTAAGTATTATTTTCGATTAGGTTTATTTGATTTGCTACGCGCCTTTCTTGGTTTGTTTGAATGAAAATTTGCTAGCAAGAAGTCACATGCATATGTTATGGATAATTTTATGTATCTCTTTCAGGAGTGATATATTTTGCAAGTCTTTAAAACTGCAATATCTTTAGGTTTTTAAATAATGGTTGTGTATGGCTGTAAAAGTTCTCTTGTATTGCTAAAGAGGCGAATAAATCGCTTTTGGTTACAAATTACAGGAAGGATTACTGAGTTACTTGTGGTACCGTAGATAGGAAGACAGTAAAGTAAGTGAGGGTGTATTAGTGAATAGTATAATTTTCTAAGGAATGTAAAGAGGTACAAAATTTCTTAATTTTAATTAGCATATACATTTATCTCGACAGTCTGCTAACTAGGTTGTTAATATGTTCTTTAAATGTCATGTTTATCATCGATTGTTAATCCAAGTATTTTAGCATTTGCAGCCCTATTCAGTTCTACATTATTAATTTTAATTTTTAAATCGTTGATTGGTTTGTGTGCCCTAAAAATTATGTAGATGTTTATTTAATTTAAAGATAGCTGATGAGCATCTATCCCATTTCACTTATTTTTGTTTAATGTGGTGCTGTTGCTTTACGGGGAGATAGAGGACTTCCCCTCCCGGCTCTTTGTCATTTATTAAAATGGAGGTATCGTCAGCCAAAAGAGGGGACCTTGAAAACGCGTCCATGAGACTTAATCAGCATCATTTGTATAATAGAGTAATAAAAAACGGTCCCAGAAGAATGAGTCAAGTAGATAATAATTGTTAATCATTAATAAAGTAATAATAATAATAAATAATATAATAATAATAATAATAATAATAATAATAATAATAATAATAATAATTTAAAAATATTTATTCAAGAGATATTATAATGTAATCATTTAATAACAAAGATCACATACAGTTTATATTATATAGTTCAGTATTTTACAATTTCAATATAGCAATAAACTATATAAACAGAAAGTAATTTCCCTAGTATCTGAAATGGGGCTATTAATTGCAACACAGTGTTGTGTTCTTTGAGACCCGAAAAAACAATAATAATAATGATAAAAATAATAATAGTAATAATAATAATAATAACAATAACAACAATAATATATTAACCATTATATAAAAATAATAACAAACTTAGTTGTAATACTAGTAAGATAATAAACATAAATAGTATTCAAAATAATAATAATAATAATAATAATAATAATAATAATAATAATAATAATAATAATAATAAATAATAAAAACTTTCAATTCAATTTTTAGTTCCTTAATTCCATCTTTCTTGAAATAGTGATAATCTTAATTCTTATTTTTTCATTTTTTCTTTTTTTTCAAATTTGAAAATAACTCTGTTGGAAACTTTTTTTTTTATTTTAGAGAGATTAATTAATTCAAATTCTGAGATATTTTTATTTTTTTTATTTTAATTGTAAATGTTTATATAGTATATTTTAAAGAAAGTTTTAACAAAATATATATATATATTATATATATAATATATATATATATATATATATATATAAAATATATATATATATATATATATATATATATATATATAGATTATATATATATATAGGGTATATATATATATAATATATTACATATGTATATATATATATATATATTATATATATAATATTATTATAGATATATATTATATATATATATATATATATATATATATATATATATATATCAGAGGGTGGGCACTTCCGCTCTTTAGTCGCTAGTCCGCTCGAGCGGACTACCCAGAATAGGTGCGGGACTGCGGAGGTGCGTGAGGCGTCAGGACATTACGGACCTGGACGTGCGGATTCAAAAAAAGTTTCCGCTCTTTGGTTCCGCACCTTTTTTGAAAAATGAAGTATAGTTTACTAATTAAGAATTCTTATTGTTATAATAAAAGAAAATATAATTTTATTTTAAGTTTATTAACTAATTATACTTTTAGTTTAAGACTTATTGTTTTTTAATAAATAAACTTTCCAAAAACCAATCTTCACTTCCTTAATTGGTACCATATATAATAAATACCATTTAAATTGA
>JABUQX010126823.1:0-17500 GCA_015478945.1 Trachelipus rathkii | reverse complement strand
ACACAAATTATAGTTATCATAAACGTTTAATTCAAAATCTCAAATTTTCTTTCTTTATCAATAATAAAATATAAATTTTATCAGCTTAAATTCATCAATTAAAATTCATTTTTAATTACAGATTTGAGTGTCATTTAAATATATTTCATTTGGATTCCAAAGACACACACACACACACACACACACACACACACACACACTATATATATATATATATATATATATATATATATATATATATATAGTATATATATATATATATATATATATATATATATATATATATATATATATATATATATATATATATAAGTGGATGATACAGCAAAGGATTCTTCGTTTATGGATACCTACTACTTTAACGTATTCAAATACTAAATTTAATTATAAAGAATTGCAACTTATGGCAAAACAATTGGAATAAGTAGAGATGTCTTTTGTTAGTTGTTAACCTTTCAGCCTTTGATTCAAAATTGTTCCAATTCTAGATTGTTTTGGATATCTTTTCATAATATACGCCTGTATTTGCAATAGAACAAAATTCGGCACCGATTAACATTGTAGCACAAGCAACTGCCCTTGGTTCTGCACTTGGTAGATTTATAGAAGTGTGCAATTACAAAAATAGCAAAGGAAAAAAATTCAAAGTTAAGAAAAAAAACAAAATAATTTCAGAAACTTGTAACTTGTTGCTGAACTTTATAAATATGTACGACTCCGAGTCTGTAGAAACTGTCCTAGTCCCCGGGACTCGAACTCTGTACATTATATATATATATATATAATATTATAAGAAGTATATGGTGTTCCTGCTATATATATATATATATATATATATATATATATATATATATATATATATATATATATATTAATTTAAAAAATTGTTTCAGCCGCTTTCCCGTTCTGAGAGTTGCCAAGCCTTTCAAATTTCCTTCAGCCGTTTCTGCCAAAATCGTCTTCAACCGCGGACCCTTTGTTAAAACTACTAGATCATGACATCCGGGAAGCCTTCTCAACTGGCGGAATGGTTCTTGGTTTTGACCTTGAAAAAGCTTATGACACAACGTGGAGAACTATATTCTCCTTAAACTCCATTCGCTCGGTTTCCGCGGACAACTCCCTCTTTTCATTAAATGTCTTGTCAAATAGATCCATACAGGTTCGGTGCTCTTCTATTCTGTCACATCACTTTATTCTGGACGAAGGCGTTCCGCAGGGTAGTGTTCTAAGTGTATTACTATTTGCTCTCGGATTTAATGACATCGTTACTTCTATCCCAGCAACGGTCAATTTTTCTCTCTATGTTGATGACCTTGCGTTATATATAGCCGGCACCAGATTGCCTTTTCTTGAACAGCAACTTCAACTAGCTATTGAGAATATTTCACAATGGGGTAACTCCCATGGCTTCCATTTCTCCCACCTCAAAACCATCAGCAGTGCTTTTAAGAAAAAAGGAAATCGAAGAACCTGCCACCTTCCACCCTCGAACCTAACTTTATATCTAACTTTTATTCCTGTAACACAGTCAAGTTCTAAGACTCATTCTAGATGACCACCTAACATACGCACCGCATATTAAACTCCTCAAAACGACTTGTCATCGTGTGCTTGACCTGTTACGTCATCTCGCCTCAAAATCTTGGGGCGCTGACCGCAAGTCCCTTTTACGTCTATATATCTCCCTAGTCCGATCAAAACTTGAATATGGCTGTGTGTGGGTATATGGTCAGGTTCCCCCTCTACTCTACTGCATCTATTAGATCCCATCCAAAAACTAAGCGTGATCCACATCTCCACCGGAGCCTTCTGATTGTCCCCCCGGCTGAGCCTTGAAGTTGAATCTAATGTGATGCCACTCTCTTCGAAAGGAATACATCATGTGCACAGGTTATCTTCGTTTTCAAACCCCAATACCGTCTGCTCTTTGACACTGATCCTGCATGAGATACCCGAGAATCCTAGTTACTAGCCATTGAAGTCCATAATGTCCTTAATTTCTTTAAAATCCCTTTGCAAAAGGTGCTGCCTTTCTCTTATGACGAAGAGTACACACCATGGCTATTTCCTGCTACAACCATTTGCTTGGCCCTTACCTTTCTCTCCAAATCTTGCCGCCCTGCTGCCTTGTTAAAGGCATCATTTATGTATCATTCCGTAGTTCACGGTGAATTTACTCCAGTGTTTACTGACGGCTCTAAAACAGGGGACAATGTGGGCGCATCTGCTGTACTGACCGCAACCACTCCCATACCCCTCCCCTTATAGCCTCAATTTTTACGGCAGAATTAATGGCTATAATGATTGCCCTTTCTCGAATTCTAATCCTTAACCAAGACCACTCTTATGTCATTTATTCAGATTCGCTCAGCGCCCTCCAGGCGCTTAAAACCCTTTATTCTAAAAACAATGCGGTATCCGCCGTACAACAATTTCTTCGGCTGCTCCACTCCCGTAAGAAACAAATCACTTTTTGTTGGACCCCTTCTCATGTAGGGGTAACTGGCAATGAAATCACCGATAGAGAGGCCAAAATGGCCACCTCTTCGTTTTGGAGCTGTTCCAGGTACCTCCCGGTTGCCATTCGACAAGGTCGCCTCCCATCAACTGATTACTATCCTTCTCTCCGACAAGGCTTTCGATCTTGTTGGCAAGAGCGCTGGACGAGTCATCAGCGGGGAGCGAAACATAAATATAAAGCCAAACATTGGTGAGTGGTCTTCTTCCCACCGACGAAAGCGCTTATACGAGGTGATACTTGCATCGCCTCCGTGTATTGGGCCACATCTGGTCAATCACAGTCACTATATGCCACGGGGCCCTCCTCCCATCTGCAAATTTTGCCGTCGCCATACCCCGCAATCTGTTCGACATATCTTCATTGATTGTCCTCAACTGGACCCTATTCGCCGTCGTCATTTTCCTACTTTGTGGTCCATAGACCCTTCTAAAAGATTGTCCCATATCTTACCTGAATCTTCCCACTCTAGTAGTAACTATTTTCTTGTATCTCCAAGAGGCGAATATTCTTTACAATATATGATTTTGTTATGTAATATTAGGACTATTTATAATGTAAGGATATAATTTTATTTATATTTATTTATTTTTGACTGAATATTCACTTCGCCATTCAAATTTTCCCTGACATTCAAAATATGTACATGCCAGGACCCACCCATGATGTTGATTTTTTCAGCTCAGTATGGCCGATTCTTTGTGAGCCGTGGTGGGTGCTGTACATTGACTCGAAATATATATATATATATATAGCAGCATAGTTAGTAAGTAGAGTATATATATATATATGTTATTAAATATATATATATATATATATATATATATATATATATATATATATAAAGAAGAGCACTATATATATATATATATATATATATATATATATATATATATATAGTTGTCCCCTCTCCGATCTGGGAACCATCCCTCCCTTCAAGAATATAAATTCAAAATTAATAAAGCACCCTCGACCCACTGTCAAAGAATGCCTTTCCAATACTAACGATGACTTAGAACATCTCTTACTATACTGCCCTGACTTAACGTACACCAGACACCACTTCAATGCGATCATTCTAACGTGCCCTGTTGTGTTAGCACAATATCTCGAAGTAGTCCGTTTCTCGTAGAAGGGTAGCGGAAGGCTACAAAGTATAAATATATATATATATATATATATATATATATATATATATATATATAAGAAGAAGAGTAAAAAGATTTGGCGGAGAAAGATATATATATGTAGTTGGTCGATCTATATATAAAAATATATATACATATGTTGTATAAGATAAATATAAGTGTTATATATATATATGTATCTAAATATATATATTATGTGGTTCGTGTATATATATCGAAAGCAACAGAGATATATATATATATATATATATATATATATATATATATATATATAAAGTTCGTGCTCGTTATAATAAAAGTTTTGGCATAAATTATATAATACGAAATTTGGTTTTACATTTCGTTGTAGACCGACCGGATAACACAGCAACCCGCTGACTCAAAAATTCAGATTTTTATATTCCACTTTTGCATATGCAAATTAAATGGCTCTTTTATTTTATTTATATTGTTACTGTTATTTCTTTCAATAAATATAAGAAAAGTGTAAAGAAAAATATATATATATATATATATATATATATATATATATATATATATATATATATATATATATATTTGCATGTATGTATATATAGAAGATATATATATATATATATATATATATATATATATATATATATATATATATATATACGTTGCCACTACCTTTAATTCACGACAGTTATATATATATATATAGTATATATATATATATATATATATATATATATATATATATATATATATATATATATATATATATTTTTATATATTCTTTACATATATATATATATATAAGAAAGATATATATATATATATATATATATATATATATATATGGGATAAAAAGCCGAATATTTTATATTCGGCAAATACCGAATATCTTGGAAAATTCGGCTTTATGTTAGTGTTATTCGCCGAATATTGAGCTTTATAAACAATAAATTACGTCAACATAAGGGAGAGCTTATTTCAATTTAAAATTGAAATTTTAGAAACTTATTTTCAAAAAAAAAAATATATATATATATAAATATATATATAGCCAAATTTTGTAGCCAATATGGTGAAAATCTTTGTCATTTGTCAGATCAAATAAGGGCCATTGACATTTTTGAATATTCAAAAAATAGAATTCATTTAGTGATACGGGATAATGCACCAAACATGGTAGCTGGTATTAGGGTTAGAAAAAAACCATGGTTTTTTTAAATAAACCAATGTTTTTTTTGTTTTTTTTTTGTGTTTTTATGCTATTTTGATGGTTTTAATGTGGTTTTTATTGGTTTTAATAGATTTTAAAGGCAAAAATCACTACTGGAAACTGTTATGCACATGTGCTAACACATATTTTAAAATTCCTTAATAAATTTCTTTAGATTCTTAAATTTCAAATTTTCTTGATAACTGTAAACTGGTATAAAATTATTATTATTTTTTGAGTTTTACATAAACTCATAAGTAAAAAATAAGAGGGTATATTATAATATATAAACTCTATCTGAAAAAAAGGTTAAAAAAAAAAAAAAAAAAAAAAAAAAAAAAAAAAAAAAAAAAAAAACGCATAAAGAAAAGTTTATTCAAATTAACCTATAATGATATACTAATGAATTCTTATTTACCTTTATATTTGAATACTAGGAATATATATATATATATATAGAGAGAGAGAAGAGATAGATATAGATATATATATATATATATATATATATATATATATATATATGAGTAGGAATATATATATATATATATATATATATATATATATATATATATATATATATAGAGAGAGAGAGAGAGAGAGAGAGAGAGAGAGAGAGAGAGAGAGAGAGAGAGAGAGAGAGTTATCATTAAAAGTTTGAAACTCGAAATTATCATGAAGAAAATTTTATTCAAAAAAACTAATTTCCCTGCTTTAGCTGTTCCCAACCTATTTCTAATGTTGCTGTGCACAAGTCCAAAAGTTGAAAATACCCTTTCAACATTAGCAGTTGATGAAGTTGCTGACAATATGCTTATTATTTTATATATGACCTTCTCATCTAATTTTTCTTTGAGAGATCTGTACCAAGATGAAGGAGTCACTGCTGACAACAGAGACTCGTCAAATAGATTTAACGCCCCAGGGCCCCGTGCCTTATAAGGGCCTCGCGCGCTAACAGATTTAACGCCCCATATCGCATGAGCTGGGCTATATATATTTATATATATATATATAGTTTATATATATATATATATATATATATATATATATATATATATATATATATATATATAATACTGTGTGTGTGTTAGAATTTAAATATAAGGATCTCGAAAATTTTGGTTGGAACGTTTTGAAACGTTTTAAATCATTATTCACGCACTTGTCAGTTGCCAGCAGGGTTACCAGATGTGGATAATTTTAACCATTGTGGCTAATTTCATAAGTTGCCAAAAGAAAAAAAAAATTTTAGCCTCTCGGTTTTTTGGCTAAATTTTGCTAATTTTTGTTAGATTTAATATAAATATAAAAATCATTTCATTATAACAGCCTAGAGTACCTAATGGATATCTTTAGTATAAAATTATTTAATTAACTTTTAATGATTTAATTAATATATATATATATATATATATATATATATATATATATATATATATATATATATATATATATATATATATATATATATATATATATATATATATATAATATGGCTAATTATGGCTAATTTTTAACCAATATGTGGCTAAAAGTACTCCAAACCACCTGGCAACCCTCAACCCTGCTTGCCAGTCTATGATTTGCCACTTTCAGTTTCACGTGAATTTGTGTTTGCCATTGCAGTGTCATTACTCAGTGATATTTTATTTAAAAAGTAATTATTGAAAATGTTCTAATAAAAAGTTGTTTTGCATAATGAAAATGAACGCCGTGTAAATATATATATATATATATATATATATATATATATATATATATATATTCATGTATGTAGAGCAGCAGCATATAAAAAGTTGTTTTGCATAATGAAAATGAACGCCGTATATATATATATATATATATATATATATATCCTTTCATGTTATGTTGAGCTAATTTTTTTTACATTAGGCTACTAATTTCCTAAAATTTTGCAGATTTTTTTTTTTTTAATTTCGACCAAAAGTAGGCATCAGTAAAAATAAAAATAGGTCAAAACTAAGCCCCCCTTCCATTTTTTTTACTTTGACAATTTTTTTTATCATAAGGGCAAATATGGCATATCTCAACGTTTTGTCGAACTTTTTTTTGAATTCGATCAAAATTCAGCATATCTATGTAACATGAAAGGTCATATATATATATATATATATATATATATATATATATATATATATATATTTTATATATATATATATATATATATATATATATATATATATATATATATATAGGCATATTTGTAGATTCTGTACTGTAACTATCGGGTGTAAGCTTCGCGAGTTTTTTCGCGGTGTCAAATATGACTCACGTTTTGCGAGATTGTGGAGTCTACGCGATTAAACCTCTTTCACTCTCTCTTTCTATAGCTATACGGTATATATATATATATATATTATTATGGTCATAGGTATAGATATATATATATATATATATATATATATATATATATATATATATATATATATATATATATATATAATAAATATTTAGTTATATATATATATAATATATATATATATATATATATATATATATATATATATATATATATATATATATATATATATATATATATATATATATATATATATATATATTATGGTCATAGGTTAGGTTAGGTACGCAAGTTAACCTAACCTAAACTATGAATATAACATAATTATTATTATTTTTATTATTATTATTATTATATATATATATATATATATTTATATTATTATATAATGTATATATATATATATATATATGTATATATATATATATATATATATATATAGGTTGATAAAAATGTGATGTCATTTTAGTAATGTTCATTACAGTAACATTAGTAATTGGGAACAACAATATATATATATATATAGTTAGTTATATATATATATATATATATATATATATATTATATAATATATATATATTTATATATATATATATATATATATATATATAAAGATATATATTATATATATATATATATATATATATATAATATATATATACATATATAGATGTTATTATATATATATATATATATATATATATATATATATATATATATATATATATATATATATATATATATATATATATATATATATATATATATATATATACATGTATATATATATATATATATATATATATATATATATATATATAGAGAGTCGTAATCTGTAACTCCACGTTCTCGCAAAACGTGAGTCAAATTTGACAATTCGCGAAAATTAAAACCGCGAAACTTTCACCCGGATAGCGTTACAGTACAGAATAATATACAGTAAATATAAAATATATATATATGTATATATATATATATATATATATATATATATATATATATAGTGAGAGAGATATATATATATATATATATATATATATGTGTATATATATATATATATGTATATAGAAAGATAAGAGTATATATATATATATATATATATATATATATATGATATATATAATATATATAAGTAGAGTATATATGTTATATACATATATATATAGGTGTAATATTTACGATAAATAGTAAAATGACTTCTCGTGAACGTGACACTAGCAGAAAATATGAATCTGGAAGTTCAAAAAGGAAGAAGGCGGATAAAAAGAAAGAACTAGAGGAGAAACTCCGTGGCTCTATAACGAAATATATTAAGTTAGATAAGACTGTGGAAAATCAAGAAAAGATGAGTGTCAGAGATGTAGCTGAAGTAGCAGGCCCTAGTAGCCAGGGTGGCACAAGAGACAAAGGTGCCAACTTGTCGTCACCACCGACACCTCCATCACCATCATCTTTACCGTCACCGGTGCCTCCTTTCGAAGAGGATCTTGATGCTAACATTAGCAAAAACGCATCAGCAATAAATTTAGTGGATCCTTACTTATGGCCAAAACAGATAAGTGACCAGGAACTGTGTAAAATAGTTAAGAACGGTCCTGTGAGAATCAGCAACAGTAATTTTCCAAAGAATGATAGTGGACGTCATTTTAGTAATGTTCATTACAGTAGAACATTAGTAAATGGGGAACAACAAGAAAGGCGATGGTTAATTTATTCGGAATCAAAAGACTGTGTTTTCTGTTTTGCATGCCGTTTATTTTCTTTTGCATCCATTAGTGCTCTCGGTTCAAGTGAAGGAATAAATGACTGGAAACATTTGAGTCGAGCACTGAAATCTCATGAAACCAGCAAGGCCCACAAAGACTGCATGCTTAAATGGTTAAATCTAGAAAAAGGATTGGATTGTGGAAAAACTATTGATTCATCTTCTCAAATTCAGATTAGAGCTGAGCAGCAGCGCTGGAAAGATATTTTAGAGAGGATGCTAGCTGTCGTGCAGTTTTTGGCTTCCCACAATTTGTCTTTTAGAGGACACAAGGAAAATATAGCCTCAAAATCATGTGGTAATTTTGTAGATTTGGTTAAGCTGATTGCCAAATTTGATCCAACTTTGCGAGAGCACCTGCATCAAGTGATGAAGAAGTCTGTTGTGAGAAATCAGTACCTCGGAAAAAATATTCAGAACGAGTTAATTGAGCTTATGGCTAGTCACGTTAAAACTAACATAGTCAATAAAATCTTGAGAAACAAGTATTATTCAATCATCCTAGATTGTACACGAGATGTCGCTCGGATTGAGCAGCTGTCTATCATACTACGGACCACAAATAAGGACACAGCTGAAATTGAAGAACATTTTGTAGAGTTTATGGCAGTAGAAAAAACTACTGGTGAAAGCTTAGCTGATCAGATAGTTAATAAATTAGAGGAACTAGGTTTGTCTCTTGATAACTGTAGGGGGCAAGGCTATGATAATGGAGCTAATATGCGTGGAGATAAAAATGGTGTGCAAAGAAGAATTCTGAACATGAACTCCCGCGCATTCTTTGTGCCCTGTGGAAGCCACAGCTGGAATTTAGTGCTGGGTGATGCCGCTTCTTCATGTGTTCAGGCTCAGACATTTTTTGGTCTCTTACAGAGACTCTATACTATTTTCTCTTGCTCGAGCGAGAGATGGGGCATTTTGAAGTCACATGTTGACATTTCCCTAAAACCTCTCTCAGAAACCAGATGGGAGTGTAGAATTGAATCTGTAAAAGCTGTGAGGTACCAGCTAAATAGTGTTTGTGATGCTTTATCCAACCTGTGTGAACATACCACAGACTGTGGGTTGATTAGTGAATGTCAGTCATTAGAAAACGAGATAACGACATACGAATTTGTAGTGTCTTTGGTTGTATGGTATGATATACTTATCAAAATACATACCATAAGTAAGGTATGGCAAAGTAAATATATGCATTTGGATGTAGCAGTTAAGCATCTCCAAGCATTTATTAATTGGTTAGATGAGTACCGCCAGAGTGGATTCGCCTCGGCACTGGTAACAGCCAGAGAGATAGCTGAAGAAGTGGGAATTGACAGGAATTTCAAGCACATTAGGAGAAGACGAAAAAAATTTTTGTTCTCCTATGAACTAAAAGACGATGTTCCCGAACTCTCACCTGAAGAATATTTCAAAATAAATTATTTTTTGGTCATAGTCGATGCAGTGCGAATGAGTTGTCATCCAAGATTTGAAGCTCTAAAATCACATGAAAACACGTTTGGATTTATATATCACATTAATGACCTCCTGCAGATGAATGATGAACTTTTGATGAAAAAATGTAAAGATTTGGAAGTTTCTTTAAGCAAAGGGGAACACCATGATATTGAAGCTATAGAGCTCTGTGAAGAGCTCAGAATGTTTTCACGAGCTTATGACGGGGAAAAAGACGATATACTATCAGTTCTTAAATACATGGCCAAAAACGGGTTGTGTGATGTCTATCCAAACATTTATGTTACTTTAAGAATAATAGCTACTATTCCAGTTACTGTAGCCTCTGCAGAGAGAAGCTTCTCGAAATTGAAGCTCATCAAAACTTACTTGAGAAACACCATGACTCAAGACCGGCTATCTGCACTGGCTCTTCTCTCAATAGAAAAAGACTTGGCGACGACTTTAGATTTTGATGACCTAATTAAGGACTTTAGCTGCAAGAAAAGTCGCAGAGTTATTTTTTAAGATATATATATATATGTATATATATATATATATATATATATATATATATATATATATATATATAATATATATATATATATATATATATATATATATATATATATATACTTAAGCCACTAAAGGGGGGCAGCTGCCCCCTAGAAGTGTTTACTCTTATAGAGTCTACCTGCGAATTTTTTTGAACGTCCTGTCTGGTGGCTGTTGTTAACGTTTATTAATTATATATATATATATATATATATATATATATATATATATATATATATATATATATATATATATATATATATATATATATATATATATATATACGAGTATATATAGAAAGCTAGTTGCAATCGTCATTTTCTCACATTTCTCTTGCCGATACGAGGTCTTCTCACTCATTTTATATGCTCTTTTAATTTGTAGATAAGAACTGTGTTGTTATTCTATCTATGCTTTTTTAAAGGTTGATATGTATATATAAATTCTAGATTTTGTGTTCAGTCGGATTTTCAATTTTTTATTAAGTGTTTAAGGTTAAAAGTAGCATTGAAATTATCACTCCGTGACGCTACTCTATAATTCAACACCGCCTCAGTGTAAAGTTATAGTTCAATTTCATCAGATCATGGATATTGGGAGATTCCTTGGTACGTACGTTTTACTTTAAATATTAAAATAAAATTTTGTGTATTTACTTCTTAAAAGTAGGAATTTTGTAACACATGATCTTACTTGTCCATATGAGGTTAGTTTCATTTTAAAAAACTATTTTTCATTACAACACAGAAATTAATGGTTTTCAACATAGTTTGCTATACTTTTAATTTTTTCTGTTAACATCTTTGAATGTTAGTAAAATTATTAGACTATGACCATTTGTGACAGAGATTTACAGTAGTATAACCATATATATATATATATATATATATATATATATATATATAGGTGGTGGTGTGGTGTGTGTGTGTGTGTGGGTATATATATATATATATATATATATATATATATATATAAGATATATATATATATATATTGTTTGCAGTAAATTTGAAAAGGAAGAACTTAGATAAAATAAAAATGGAAATGGTAGCGGTGACAACGAAGAAGATACTAATAAGTCAACTAAGACTACACAAGAGGCAATCCTTCCTACTTCGCATATTTCGCATGCTGAAGAACCCACACCCAGACCCAGCACCTCGACGAGTCAAGATATGGGTCCAGATTTCGGAGCCACGTTTCAGTAGATGACAGTCATGAAAATGACCTTGGTAGATACGTTGGACATTCATCTATGATTTTGACTGAGAAAAAGAACAGTTACTGAAAGAGTGTTGGATTCCAAATAGGACCTATAATTTTTTGAAGATGCTACCCACTTAAAGAGGAAATTCAATTAGAATGGTTGGAGACTTATTCACCTTGGCTGAACATACTGCAGGCACCTAAAGGGAGCATTTCTTAAGTTTTGTAAGCACAATTCCACCAAATTAAAGTTCGGTCAGAGGAGTCCTAGGCTCTTTAATAATAAGACCTTTCACTAAATATAAAGATGTTCATGAGGTTTGTAAGGGACATACAAACACAGAGTGGCATAAAACTGCTGTTGAAGCTGCAAGATTGTTCCTACAGGACGTGCCGGTAGACATCCAAATTAACTAGCATTCTAAGAAAATCATAGAAGAAAATAAAAAAATATTATCCTCAATAATTTCATGTGTGACATTATTAGCATTATGATGAGGGAGTGTTGCAAGATTTGTGCTGCTTACGAATAGATGCCGGAGATCAGACATTGAAAAACCATTTTGAAAAGGGGAAGAAAAATGCTACATACCAATCACTTCAGATTCAGAATGAGATCATTTCTCTATGTGGTACTACTATAAAGGAAGACATCGTTAATAAGGTAAAGGAAGCGTGTGCGTATAGCTTACTAGCAGATGAAACCGCTGATATTTGTGGAAAGGAACAATTATCCATAGGGTTGCGCTATTTCGTCAAAGAGTCCGATGAAGTCAAAGAAGAATTTATTGGCTTTGTAGAACTGAAAGCGATTGACGCAAAAACCATTGCGAAAGCCATTGACGATTTTGTCACGACCGAAGAACTGGATCCCGAGAAATGCGTGGGGTTGGGTTTTTGATGGCTGTTCTTCACGATGTCTGGCAAAGAAGGTGTCCAAGCAATATTGTGGAAAAAGTATAAAAAAGCATTGTTCTTCATTGCTCTTCACACAAACAAAATAGTAAATGATTTGAACATAATACCAGAAATCCGCAATACTGTGGGGAAATATATAAAGGACATTATTACGTTTTTTCGCGAGTCGGTCTTGAGAAGGAAATTAATGCCAAACATCCCAAGCCAATGCCAGACCAGATGGTCTGAACAACACAAATGCGTTAGAGTATTTAAGGAGCATTTTGTACGAATGATGCAAGCATTAGAAATCCTTTCAATTGAAGGAAATACCGCTACAAGAAAAAGCGCTTTTCAGTTGCATTCAGCGGCATGTAAGTCGTCATTCATCATGGCTATGATATTGATCGCGAAGTACTCTGCGATGTTAGAGCCAATTGTAAATGCTCTCCAATCCAAGACCTTGGATATCGTCATCAAAACCTCACAGCACATTCAACATATTGTGGAAATGGTTAGGAGCCATCGTAAAGATGAAGAAAAAAATCACCGATGAAGTGTTAAAAGAAGCTTATCAAATCGCCGAGCAACTGGAACTTGATCTAAATATACCACAAATTTTTGGTAGGAAGCAGCACAGCAGCAACCATCCAGGAACAAATCCCACGGAAAGTTCGGGAGAAGATCCTTTGATAACCCTTTATCTGATCAAGTAACCTCTTCTTTTGGGAATTGCTGGTTTTCACTGAAAATACACCGCTATGCATTGACATACCTACACCCTTCCACATGCTACCATAACAATCGATGAGTTAAAGAAAAAGATTCATTTTTATAGTTTTTACCACTTAGAAGGCATAGAAGAAGAGCTAGAACTTTGGTACAAAATTTGGAAGGACAAGAAACTGAGTAATGAAGAACTAAAAGATCTTGTTGTCTCCCAAGTCTTAAAGGAGACTGAACCTTTCTTTCCGTCGACGAAAAAGGCTTTGATGATACTACTCGCCCAGCTATGCACCACCAGTACAGTAGAACACTCTTTCAGTACTATAAAGATCAAGACTTGGCTGCGAAATACTATGGAGGACGACGACAGGTTAAACGGTCTGGCTATGATGAGCGTACACAGAAAATTTGTATTTGACAATTAATATTATTTTATTCAAACAGTACTTTTGATAAATTTGCGTTGAACCCAAGGAAATTATTTTTTAATAACATCCATTTTGCAACTGCTCTAAATTGTGAATTTTCCATCATTGATATTGTATTTGATATTCTATTGTTTTAATAAAATATTTTTGTTTTAAATATTAATCATTAAATTATCCATACAAATATTTCTAGTTTTATGTCTTCTCTATATATATATACATATATTATTATTATTATATATATATAAGCAGTTGACTCCAGGAGCAAAAATCAATAATTATAAAGATATATATTACATATTATATTGGCTATTATTATTATTATATATATATATTATATATATTATATATATATATATATTATTATTATTAGTTATTATATTATATATATATAATATATATATATATTATATTATATGTATATATATATTATATATATGTTATATATATATTATTATTATTGACTTATATATTATTATTACTATTACATACATAATATGATATATATGGCAAGCTTTTTAAGCTGCCCCCCCCTAGCTTGGAAGCTGGCGACGCCCATATATATATATATATATATATATATATATATATATAGAAGAGTTGGCTTATATATATATATATATATATATATATATATATATATATATATATATATATATATATATATATATATATATATATATATAATATATCTCATTACAATGTCCAGGGTTTGGAACCAGTTTATATTGTGCAGCTCTTAATGCTTTATATACACTGTAAAAGTTTTCTATTAAACACCGCCCAGGGCCCCTGCAAAGCCATTGCCGCCCCGGGCCCCGCAAAGTCTAGAGCCGCCACTGTATATGACCTTCTCATCTGATTTTTCTTTGAGATTCTGCACTAAGATGAATAGGGAGAGAGTCACTGCTGGACAACAGAGACCTCATCAAATAGGTAACTTTATGAAATGGAGGAGAATTTGTTCTTAATTTTATTCCATAAATTTCACTGCTTTTGAATACTCATCCTTTGAAGTACTGTGGTCTGATATCTTCTGATTAAAAATATATGCCAACAAGTGAGTCTGTTAGCCAATAGACATACCTCCTTTTACTTTGTTTTAAATCTTGTCTGTTGAGTGGTGGATTAAGCTGTTCTAGCTCCATATTCATATTTTTCCAAATATAAACATCATCACTTAGTTTACAGTCATTGCCTTCTAGCTTGGTTGATGCTGTGGCCACACACTCCACAAATGAGTTTTATTATAACTTTTGAAATGTGGCATCGATGGGTAGAAATAAAATCAAGAGCTCGAAAAAAAAAACATGTTTTAAAAATATTAAATATACAAATATATATATATATATATATATATATATATATATATATATATATATATATATATAGTTAAAGATATAGAAGATATATATATATATATATATATATATATATATATATATATATATATATATATATAGTATATATATATATATATATATATATATATATATATATATGTAATTTTCTCACAATAATATAAAATCAGCAGAAATTTTTTTATTGAATTTCAGTTACTCTTCGATTGAAAAATTGAGAAAACCATATCAAAATGCTAAAGAAAACCATTAATAAATACATTTTTTAAATATTTTATGCATGGTTTTTTTTTTAAGTGGTTTAAACCATTGGTTTTTTAAGTGTGGTTTAAACCATGGTTTAAACCAATGTTTTAAACCAAATGGTTTAAACCATCCCACCCTAGCTGGTATAAGGGAGAGTGACTTGCTATCAATTCCATGTTTTATTCACACTTTGCAACTATGCATTCACGATTCAATATTATGTCAGAAGTCTGTTAAAGATATTTTATTACTTGCAGAAGTATATCCTCTTATTTTCACCATTCAGCAACGTGGCAGCTGCAAAGCTTAATACTTTACAGATGCAGCTGAATGTCAAACAGCATAAATTAATTCAAGACGTTTCTACACGCTGGAACAGCACTTATGATATGCTTAAAAGATTGTTTGAACAAAAAGTTTCCCTAGCCATATACGCTGCTGAATGCAATCAGAAAATATTGACTGATTTTCAGTGGCAAAATTATTCCATTTACTCGAGCCATTTGACAACATCAAATCACTAAAACAAGCAGTAAACGTGAAGAAACAGTCGCCCAAGTGATCCCTTCCATTTTAGCAAATCTTATTTTAAATACGGCTATTAATAGCAAAAGCTTCAGTGGAATAATTAATTACTCGTTGAAGAGTTTAAGAAATCAGTAGAAAAAAAGACTTTCTAAGTTTTTATGTGATAAATCTTTGTGTGTAGCTACTTTCTAAGATCTGCGATTCAAGCTAATTTTTCAGCATGAATCAGATGAATCAGTAAAAAAAATGTATGAAAATTTAGCTCCTGACACTCCTGGGGAAAGTGAAGCTGAAGGTTCCATTTTCACTTCTTTAATGGATTGTTTTAAAGAAATTGTGGCATCAAAATCGTCATACAGAAAAGAAAGTGAGAGTGAAAAAGAAATTCCCATTCTTCTAACGATGTGATTATTGTACATGAAAGTAAAAGGCTACATACGGAATTACATCAAGAAATAAACAAATATATAAGTTTGCCTACTTTGACCAGTGAGACAATGATATTCCCTTCAATTGGTGGAAAAACACTGGAAATAGTTTTATGAATTTGAAAAACTAGCAATAAAATACCTTTCAGCTCTACCATCATCAGTCGAAAGTGAAAAAAATATTTAGCACAGGAGGAAATATTTATGAAGCCACAAGAAATAGGGTATCCCCTGAAATTGGAGAACTGCTAATGTTCTTTCATTTTAACCTTAGAGCTTATTCAAATGAAATTTATTTAAGTTTAATTGATTTTTTTTCTGTATAATTGAGTGTATTATAAATTGCTTAGTTTTTGTTTGCATTTATTATTGTATTTAATTTGCTTGTTTATATATAAGTTTGTTTATTTTTTAGACTATATTGACGACCGACTGACGTAATAAAGAACGACCTGACTGTATTTATTCGGCCTTATATTCGGTATTCGGCTATTTCAATTATTCGGCATCCTCAATATATAGTGTATATGTATATATATATATATATATACATATGGGAGAGTATATATATATATATATATATGTTATATATATATATATATATAAAGTGTATATATATATATAAATATTCCGCAGTATATATATATATATATATATATATATATATATATATATATATTATGCACGAAAACGCAGTGCGTTTCACGATAAATGTTGGTTAAACAACTAACGATAAATAACGAAGTAC
>JABUQX010126822.1:10000-12500 GCA_015478945.1 Trachelipus rathkii | reverse complement strand
TACCAGTTAGAGTGAGAAAGTTGAAGAATGGTAAATCAGCTGATATGGATGGAATTACTGATGAAATGATCAAGAATGAAGATGAAATTGTTATTGACTGTGTATGGAAGTTGTGCACCAAAGCGCTTTTGAAAGGTTAAGTTTCGAAGGATTGGAAAGCAACAATAATAGTACCCTCACATAAGGGCAAGGGTAATAAGGGGAATTGTAGAAACTTTAGCAAAATTATCTAATTAAGTGTTGTAAAGAAGATATATGCTGGCATTTTGGTTGAAAATCGCGTCGAGTGACTGAGGGGCTGACTGTTTAAGAACAGAATGCATTTAGAAGTGGTAGATGTTGAAGAAGATGAGTAAGGAAATGAGAGAGAAGAATAACAGCCTGTATTTATATTATATGAATTTGCATCAGACGAGCGACATGATTAATAGGGAAGCCCTTTGGTAGGTGTTGGTGATAGGTTTCTGCGTGGAATCAAAAGTGTGTATGTTGATAGTGAAGAGTGTGTAATTATAAATGGAGTGGAGAGTGAATAGTTTAATTTTAATTTAGAGTGAGGCAGGGATGTGCTATGTCTCTCCAAGGCTATTTAATTTGTATATGGATGTGGTCATGAAAGAATTAAGGTTATTAAAGTTAGAGGGTGACATGGGAGGCTGCTAAACTGATGGAGAATGAAAGAGTTTGGAGGGTGCCCTTTTTATTGTACGCATATGAATTGATTTTGTGTGGCTAATTTGAAAAATGTTTGAGAGGACTGGTTGATGGCTTTTCAGGGTATATAACAAGAGGGGTTTTAAAGTAAATGTAGATAGGAGTAAGGTGTTGTTGGTGAGTGAGGAGAGTTCACTGTGTTAGCATGATGGATGGTAAACAACTGAAACAAGTATGCGCATTTAAATATTTAGGCTATATGTTGGAAGAAAAGGGAACGGATGATGCAGAGTGTAGAAGGAAAGTTGATTGGTATGAAGGCTGCTGGTTCAATTAAACCTTTGGTTTATTCAAAGGGACTTTATCTTATGTTGTTACCAGGGTTAATGTATAGCAGCAAAACTATGGCATGGAATAAGGGATATAGATATAAGGTGCCAGTCTATTCAGATAGATAATCTTAGGGTGTGATAACAGGTGTGATAAGAAATGATTAAATAAGGAATGAACGTGTTGGGGAACTGTGCAGTGTGAAGAAAAACGTAAATGAGAGAATAAAGAAGGGTATATTAAGATTGTTTGGTCATATGATAAAAATTATATTATTCATATAACAATTATACTATTCATATAATAATAATATTAATAATATTTATATTACTATTATATAAATAATATTATTATTTTATGTTGATTATGATATTTATTAATATTGTTATCATGTTTATTAGTTATGATTATTTTTATTAATTAAAATTATTATTTTGATTATTTTTAGAAATATTTTTAATGTAATTAGTATGTACAATTGATATTTATATTGTTTTTTGTTTTATGTTTTATTCTTTCAGCCTTGAAAATGGGGAGATTTCCCGAAACGTCAGAATTTATTTAAAAATATAAAAATGCTACTAAAATGGGTTTTCCTCTTCCTATATATATATATATATATATATATATATATATATATATATATATATATATATATATATATATATATATATATATATATATATATATATATATATATATATATATATAATTCAATCTACTTAATTTATCATTACACAAAAAATGAAAGCGTGTAATACACAACCCAAAAAGAGATCTTCAAAAATTACTCAACTCCCTTTTAGCTCTACAGAAATACTTAAAAATCCTGCTAGGGAACATTTAAATATCTCATTATTTTTTTAGATGACTTTTATATGTCTCAGATGAGACACCTCTTAAAAGAGTTTCTCTTAAATTTTTCAAATAAGAAATATTTTTTATTGCTTGTTTGAGAAATGTTGATATCTCTTGAAGGAGAATTTACAAACAATATAACTTCTAAATGCAAAACTTTTGCAACAGTTAAAAGGACATTATAAATTTAAAAAAAAAAAAGTATTTAAAGTTATCACATTCATCGAAATACTTTAAATATTTCTTCGCTTATTTTGGTTATATAAATTATAACTTTTAATGATTATTTTTATAATAAAACTTTATTTTATGCTGAGTAAGTATTATATATATATATATATATATATATATATATATATATATATATATATTATATATTATTATTATATATAATTATATATAATATATATATATAATATATATATATATATATATATATATATATATATAATAGAGATATATTGAAAATATTGTTCATGAGTCCGAATGACGATGTCACAAAAAATATGCAAAATAGCTAGATCAAGTAATCCCTTTAGTTCCTTTTATCATTCAACCACACTAATTTTTTTTTTTTAAAAAAAAAAAACAAAGACAAATGGCAATCATACGTTAAAGATGCCAGATTCGCCAGATATTGAAAAATTATTGCTGAAAT
>JABUQX010126822.1:0-2500 GCA_015478945.1 Trachelipus rathkii | reverse complement strand
AAGCTTCATCATAAAATATTTTATTACTCGAACTGCATTATAAATGAATCTTGTAGAATTCTATTATGACTCGGAAATACAAATTATAAGGACGGAGTCTATATTGTAGAAAGTGCAGTGATTAAGAGTGAGCCCTTCTCGGTCGCTCTCGCTACTTTTATAGTCTACGAGAAAGCACGCCGAGGGGTTGACGATAAGTAATTAATTAAATAAACCTCAATTCGAATTATTGATGTTTTAATAACAAATTTACTATCAAAAGATAGCAAATTTAAAACTATATACTAAATAAATAAATTTGTTGAATAGAGTGATGTGAATTTGTTATAAAAATTATCGAAAGTTTCAATGGCAATTTTTGGCAACTCATCACGTGTTTGATACAGGATATTTTTTATCCCATAGAAGATTATATGATAATTGTAATTTTTTAATTAAAGATGATTATCTATTTTAACAATAACCATCAGAATCTGTATGTTTTTCTGATTAATTTGATATAAATTTTGTTTCTCTAGGACAATTGTGAGATAAAAAATGTCACAATTTCAATATAGAAAAATTATGGTCCTTTGACCTAAGAAAATTTGACCTTTCATTTCGAAGAGGTCAATGACATTTATACAAGTAAAAGGTTAGAGTGTTGGGATCAATTTGAAATACTAACCAAGTCTGACACTTATGGAGCACCTGGTTAGCGAGGAGGAGGAAGGAATACTTTCAGATATGAATTTTCAGTATTTTGAGAAGCCTATTTTTTCAAGTGACTTGAAATGTTTATAATTACTTAAATACAACTTTGATCAATATAAAATGCTATCAAAATGTAATTCTATATCTTTAGTATAATTTGAAAAGGTTTGAGATTTCAAAGCGTTGCCATAATTAAGTTGCATGTAAACCGGTTATATTGTATCGGTTTCATTTTCTCAATTTTTGGAAGGTCTGTGTAAATGTATATACTATATATATATATATATAATATATATATATATATATATATATATATATATATTATATATATATATTATATATAATTATATAGTACTTATATATATAATATATATATATATATATATATATATATATATATATATATATATCGAAATATATAATATTTTTGGCTGAAAATTGGTACAATAATAGTTTTTGACATGAATAAGAAGAATCCGGTTAAATTTTTATCAAAAAATGATATGGGGGGGGCTCCAGCCCCTAACCCCATTTTTAGGGGTTACAGGTAACCCAAGGGTCCCAAACTTGGGACTTTTACTATTTATTATTAAATGAATTAATATTGTGAATTTCAAGGGCGTAGCCCAATTATAAAGGGTACTTTACTCTTGTAAGCCTTTTATAAGAGTACAGTATTGAATTCTGAGAATTTCTCGGTGCAAAATTGCACCGACTCTCAGAGCAAGTTTTTATTAATAAATTTTAATTTTTATATAAAAAATGATTATTAAGATTATTATAGTATATTATTTTACTATAATTAATAAAAATAAGATGGTCAATGTAATCACGACTCTCTCAACCGCAATTTGGGACCAACCACTCGCGAATACATCCACTTGTACCTTTTATAAATACTGGCCACGAAGTGGCAAATGGAGTAAATATAAAAATTTACGACATTAAATTCCACACCCAAAGGAAACCACAACAGAAAAAATATAATCTGTTTTCGTAAGTTTTGGTAAAAGAAAATATAGGAAATAAGTATACTTTTTATTCGCCAGTGAACTGTGTCTGAAGGATAGGAATTTTGAATGGGTCGGTTGTGGGTCACACTCAGGCATATGTAATATAACTTAACTCTCACGTCTTGCATACTCTAGTTTCAAAATATCACCACTAACAGAAGGCAATGACACTGATTTTATTAAAAGGGGGGTGGTTTTCCTTTCCTTTTTATAAGGATAAAGGTGGGTTAATAATCCCGAACCACCAACAGTATCAAAGTCAAGGGAATTACGGAAACCCTTCCCCCAAAGAAATTTCCATCCCAAGACTACTGTTTCTCGAAGAATATTATAAGGTCATCACCTTTATTTCTGAGAGTAAATGTATTTTGAAACGAATATACAAGGCACTTGAAATTACATTACACAGTCAGTATGTCCCGGCACACACAACCCTGAAGTAAGAAAACCCCTAATGCCGTACAAAAGGAACTTAACTACTTTTGAAGAGTCCTGGGGACACTGGTGAGAGGAATACACAGTTCACGTTTGAATTAAAGTATAAGTAAGAAATTTAATAGATTATTTTTAATGATCAATAGCAAGAGAATTTATATGATAAGTTTTTTGATGTTGTCTAAATGGTTAATAATGTTGACGCCGAAGCTTAATTCAATGAATATAGCTTTTGACCGACGTTTAGCCAGGTTGTTGCCTGACAATGGTTCCTTTGAGGAAGAAGTTTAATGAAGTAAATGACTCTTCTTTCGTGAAGAATCATAAATATTAAAAAATAATTAAAAGGGGAAGGTACA
>JABUQX010126821.1:5000-13594 GCA_015478945.1 Trachelipus rathkii | reverse complement strand
TCAAAAATCCCGTTGGGGATGGGTCCCAACCATCTGGGAGTGAAGCTACTCAACCAGCTGAAGAAGTTGAGGAAGAGGATAATGAATATGCTGAAATTATTGCTGCTCAGAAGGAAGCACTTGAAGCATACAAGAAAGCAAATCCCGAGGACAAATGCTGATGGCCATAAAAAACTAAAATAATTACATCAAGCATTCAGCACCGATACGTGGCCTGTCTGTTACCTGTTGTCATCACATACAGGCGCCGAGACTCACCATTACTTCCCGATGTGAGATTTGCACAGCTGTTCCTCGGAATATCTCCTTCCCTTCATGCTCTACCCCTCAACTTTATTGAACGAGCACAATTTGGATTAGCATACACCCATGAGGGTAATGGTCTAATGTAAATTGTCTTTAATCCTGGAACCTGTGTAATCTCCAACAGTACCTCTCAGCACCACATCCGGTCCTGATCCCATTGGCAGATTTCTTAGACATTCACCCCCGATAGCTGGATCAATACTTGATTGATATTGAATATTTTACCCCAGAAGTAATTGAGAACCAGCAACCGGATCTTGTCTGCTCGTCTTGTGAATATTTCCTAGGTTGCTGATGACCTGACTACATGGCGGCTTGATAAAGCATGTGCCAAAAAAAAACTCAAAATTAAATATACCACCCACGATCACCATGTTTGCTCTTCCACCCATTCCTGATCCCGAGGATCGCAAGCAGTCTCACTTATTTCGAAAAAGAGCAACGTGTGACAAGTGCCATAACTATTTCTGAACTGGTATATCAGAAGACAGATGGATGTTTAGATCCATTAGGTAGTTGGTTTGACCAAATAGACCCTTCATATGATATAGAGAAGACTTACAATTATCAGAGGCTGTTTTTTTCTTTTATGATCAAACCTTATAGCCATGTAAAGCCAATACCACCAAATATACTCAGAGCATGTGGCATGAGCTTAGAAGTATCCCACTTTACATGGGCTCGATGCGCTGTTGACGGCAATTTATCTTGGTTAAATAATGATGCATTTTTATTGAAATTGTGGAATCTCCGTGATGATTTCGATCAAGTCGTTCGTTGGTTTCGGGGTAGCGAGATAGAGGTTGAATCAGCAAAATTCTTTCCATCATTAGGCATTAAAATCTCAGCATGCGGAGACTACCTGAATGTAGAGTTTCGCAGTGGCGTGTCTGTTATAATACCATGGTTGGCATTGAATATGAAGCTAAACCAAGGTAGCCTGACACCGCAGGTAATCAAAAATCCCGTTGGGGATGGGTCCCAACCATCTGGGAGTGAAGCTACTCAACCAGCTGAAGAAGTTGAGGAAGAGGATAATGAATATGCTGAAATTATTGCTGCTCAGAAGGAAGCACTTGAAGCATACAAGAAAGCAAATCCCGAGGACAAATGCTGATGGCCATAAAAAACTAAAATAATTACATCAAGCATTCAGCACCGATACGTGGCCTGTCTGTTAGCTGTTGTCATCACATACAGGCGCCGAGACTCACCATTACTTCCCGATGTGAGATTTGCACAGCTGTTCCTCGGAATATCTCCTTCCCTTCATGCTCTACCCCTCAACTTTATTGAACGAGCACAATTTGGATTAGCATACACCCATGAGGGTAATGGTCTAATGTAAATTGTCTTTAATCCTGGAACCTGTGTAATCTCCAACAGTACCTCTCAGCACCACATCCGGTCCTGATCCCATTGGCAGATTTCTTAGACATTCACCCCCGATAGCTGGATCAATACTTGATTGATATTGAATATTTTACCCCAGAAGTAATTGAGAACCAGCAACCGGATCTTGTCTGCTCGTCTTGTGAATATTTCCTAGGTTGCTGATGACCTGACTACATGGCGGCTTGATAAAGCATGTGCCAAAAAAAAACTCAAAATTAAATATACCACCCACGATCACCATGTTTGCTCTTCCACCCATTCCTGATCCCGAGGATCGCAAGCAGTCTCACTTATTTCGAAAAAGAGCAACGTGTGACAAGTGCCATAACTATTTCTGAACTGGTATATCAGAAGACAGATGGATGTTTAGATCCATTAGGTAGTTGGTTTGACCAAATAGACCCTTCATATGATATAGAGAAGACTTACAATTATCAGAGGCTGTTTTTTTCTTTTATGATCAAACCTTATAGCCATGTAAAGCCAATACCACCAAATATACTCAGAGCATGTGGCATGAGCTTAGAAGTATCCCACTTTACATGGGCTCGATGCGCTGTTGACGGCAATTTATCTTGGTTAAATAATGATGCATTTTTATTGAAATTGTGGAATCTCCGTGATGATTTCGATCAAGTCGTTCGTTGGTTTCGGGGTAGCGAGATAGAGGTTGAATCAGCAAAATTCTTTCCATCATTAGGCATTAAAATCTCAGCATGCGGAGACTACCTGAATGTAGAGTTTCGCAGTGGCGTGTCTGTTATAATACCATGGTTGGCATTGAATATGAAGCTAAACCAAGGTAGCCTGACACCGCAGGTAATCAAAAATCCCGTTGGGGATGGGTCCCAAGCATCTGGGAGTGAAGCTACTCAACCAGCTGAAGAAGTTGAGGAAGAGGATAATGAATATGCTGAAATTATTGCTGCTCAGAAGGAAGCACTTGAAGCATACAAGAAAGCAAATCCCGAGGACAAATGCTGATGGCCATAAAAAACTAAAATAATTACATCAAGCATTCAGCACCGATACGTGGCCTGTCTGTTACCTGTTGTCATCACATACAGGCGCCGAGACTCACCATTACTTCCCGATGTGAGATTTGCACAGCTGTTCCTCGGAATATCTCCTTCCCTTCATGCTCTACCCCTCAACTTTATTGAACGAGCACAATTTGGATTAGCATACACCCATGAGGGTAATGGTCTAATGTAAATTGTCTTTAATCCTGGAACCTGTGTAATCTCCAACAGTACCTCTCAGCACCACATCCGGTCCTGATCCCATTGGCAGATTTCTTAGACATTCACCCCCGATAGCTGGATCAATACTTGATTGATATTGAATATTTTACCCCAGAAGTAATTGAGAACCAGCAACCGGATCTTGTCTGCTCGTCTTGTGAATATTTCCTAGGTTGCTGATGACCTGACTACATGGCGGCTTGATAAAGCATGTGCCAAAAAAAAACTCAAAATTAAATATACCACCCACGATCACCATGTTTGCTCTTCCACCCATTCCTGATCCCGAGGATCGCAAGCAGTCTCACTTATTTCGAAAAAGAGCAACGTGTGACAAGTGCCATAACTATTTCTGAACTGGTATATCAGAAGACAGATGGATGTTTAGATCCATTAGGTAGTTGGTTTGACCAAATAGACCCTTCATATGATATAGAGAAGACTTACAATTATCAGAGGCTGTTTTTCTCTTTTATGATCAAACCTTATAGCCATGTAAAGCCAATACCACCAAATATACTCAGAGCATGTGGCATGAGCTTAGAAGTATCCCACTTTACATGGGCTCGATGCGCTGTTGACGGCAATTTATCTTGGTTAAATAATGATGCATTTTTATTGAAATTGTGGAATCTCCGTGATGATTTCGATCAAGTCGTTCGTTGGTTTCGGGGTAGCGAGATAGAGGTTGAATCAGCAAAATTCTTTCCATCATTAGGCATTAAAATCTCAGCATGCGGAGACTACCTGAATGTAGAGTTTCGCAGCGGCGTGTCTATTATATACCATGGTTGGCATTGATAGCAGTCCAAGACAGTATAAATTGGGATGCTTGATGTGTACTTCTACAGTTTGTTTTCAGATCATTATAACTCCAGCCAGTTGTCTCATGGAGGTTCAAGACTTCCCACAGCAGGCATTGAGACTATGATTGAGCTCGGTGTCGATGGACACAAAGTCTGGAAAAGCCCGGCATCCTCTTACTGCTGGACTCTTGTTAAATAATGAGCGGAGCTCATGTTACCGACTTATCTACAATTGTGCTTGAGAGATATGCCCTCATGTTCCTCTGCGCATTTACAAAATGATATCATTAACTTGTTACAGCTATCAGGTGAGGCCATGCTCTTCACATATCCTGTGGTTTGAGGGATATTGACAGTGCTGTGCAAAATGTACGAGAAAGGGACAACCTGAAGCCCGAAATACTCCAACACGCGTGGAAGGCTTCTGCAATGTTTAGAAAGACAATTTGTCGAGAGTAATTGGTGGAAACACCCATGTGGCCACTCATCAAAGTAATTGGTAAGCTGCCTGCTGAGATCCTCCTTTCCATCCAGACCAACACTTGGTCAGAAAGAAAATCTGCGGCATCCTGACCACTTTCGAATATTAAGTTCAAGAAAACCTTTGGAGCTGACATGTTTCCTGGATATAACTGAATTATTGTCTGACAAAGCCATCTGTGTTGGTATCAGACTTCTTGGCCACGTGAAGAAGGGACAGACGCCAATACTACAAAGAAATATAGTTCCAATGCAAGCCAGGGCCTGATGTCCCAAAGAGAGCAATCATCTACCACCTTCAACGAAAGAGGACATAAAATGTATATGACATGCTGTTAGAAGCTTTAGGTTGATTCAACACTTGAAGATCTGCTTCGATGTGTGGTTATGAGAAGGAGTCAACTTACAGAGCACGCTATTTCACTAAGCTACCATACTGCCTCAAAATATGGCAGGCCATCTGGAAAACAGTGTTACTAAATTGGTCATGGCTACTCCCTTCCCAATCAATGACTATACAATCCTTAGTTTGAGAATTAAACTCCTCAATTGAGCAAGCATAGTAGCCACTGATTCATTAGCATTGACTTCTAAATGGTGCCTTAATCAGAGGGATGAGATTAACAGGAAGATTTCTGGAAGACGAGACGACCTTATTCGGGCCTCGAAGACTTCTTCATACTTAGTCACATAGTCCCCTAAGAGTGGCTATTGTTTATTCCAAGACAGTCAATATCCCCTAAACAATCCCCAGCAGGTACGCTTCCATACCCGGTGATCGCTGTATTTGGACTGCAGACACTAGGTGAGGGATGTTCCAACGTAAGAGGACGGGTCGTCTTGAGTGTTTACCTACAGTACTATTGTATGATACTGGATTAGATCTGAGATTATGGCGGCAGGCGACAATATCCTGCTTGTCTAAATGTACAGGATACAATGAGACCCAATGACTAGCACAGATACTAGTGTTTGATGCTCTGGATAGAATGTCAGAGGATACTGATTACTGATTAAACTGGAGGAAACTTACACTTCAAATCGCTATTTCGAGTGGTAAGGCCCCATAGACGGGAGAAAGATTTCTACGCCTTAAAGAACTGGGCAGAATTGGCACAGAGATGCAAGAGACCACCCAGCCTAAATGCCAGATTGAGTAGTGTCTTTTCTACTGGCGTATCTGCTGCAAATGAAGACATTTTGCCAATACCTGCATACCTACGTCTATTTGAGTCGAGTTTAATCCCCTCAAAGACTACATTGACCTATCAAAGATTTCTCCCGAAAAGCTATGTCTGCTACAACTTGTAACAAGGTCATTGGGCGGCCTTAAAGTGACAAATTACCTGAGTTTTTGTGTTAGAGGTATCCAAGATGGAGCATGTCAGAATATGGACATCATGAGGACAGTATGGGGAGCTGAAAGACAAGCATTACAGGCTATTCTCTGAGCTTGAAAAATATCCTATAGTTCTCACCAATGTTTTCTTTGCTGCTATTGTGTGAGACTTACACCATCCCAGATTGCCACACTCCCCTGATGCTGAAACTAATGTGAGGAGCTTAATAGAACAAAGTCTTCCCAAAGCTATTAAGAAGATATTGCACCCTTACTCACCCAAGACGCATCAAAAGTGAGGAAGCGTTAATTCAATGACTTAAAGCACCAGCCTTCGTCAATAATTTAATGTCAAGTATTTTTCAATACAGCAATGTGGCCCAAAGGGAAAAGGCTATCTCCAGATTCCAATCTTCCTCTTCAGTCAACTCTGTCATCTGCAGGAACACAAACATGATTAAATTGTATAAAGATTCTGTTGCCCTTTGACAAGAGGTTACTACACAGATATCTATCAACATCTAACAAGTCATTATTCTCTACAGTACTTTACTGACTGCCCAATGTATCTTGACTAGAATTGTAGAAGTGTGACTAATATGGACCTCAAAACACCAACATCGCCTCCACCAACTCATCAATTTACCTTTTAGATTGGGATAGTCTGATAGAAATACATCCCATACTCTTAAAGGTTGTCGTATCAGATAAATTCCATATATATCAGTGAGAGAGAAGCTCTGTGTTAGTATTGAAGTGATAGCCGAAAATCAAGAGAGCTAAGACTACTCTAGAGATGTACTCTACTGACCTCACAAACTTGTTCTTAGTATCGCCGAATTGTCCACGGGTTGGGTCAGACGTAAACTTGCAGGATTTATTATCAAGACTATCTGAGAAAACCAACACCAACTTGACGATGTAAAAGCCTCATGCCGTCAAATAATCGAGGAGTTTTGAGCATAGAGGCCATTATGACGATCCTTACAGGGGGCCTCTTAAATTATGATCCCACCATTATGTCTTACATTAATTACCACCGGACACTGCGCTTATAATATGCTAGAAAGAAGAAAATTTCACCATTATCTTCCAACTCCTCAAGGTAAGCTTACTGGTAGTAAATTGATGCACATGTATGCCCAGGTATTCCTATATCTAAAACATGGGCAGCTGTCTTGATGTGTGCTGAGTACGACACTATGGTCCATGATGCAGCCCACAGCCTCACAATGCAACCCTACTACAGAGGCTTACCCCTCAGAACATCCTTTGGCGAAACAAATAACTTTACCAGAAGAAAAAACCAACATTCAGAAGATCTACAAAAAGATAATCAAAATTCAATTCAACTACTGTGACTACTGAAAATCCGTATGCAAAATTTAATCAACATCCCCAACCACCAAAAAAGAAAATTAATCGAAACCTATTGTATACATAACTTCAACAATTACAACAATATGACAGGAGAACATAAACTAGATTACTCACAACACAAACTCTTAAAATTTAACTCCCCAACCATCAAAAAGATTGAACAATTATACTATGAAAAGCATCCTCAAATTACAACCCCTAATCATAATTTCACTTATCTTTTCTATCTTTTCATCATGGTAATTAAATTTTTCAATATTATTTCAACTTCATTTTCGAGCACCCAAAGCAAAAAAATCCAACGGACGAATCGTTTTATTCAAAAAGCTGCCCTTGTCATCACCCATGAAAAATAGAAATTTAACACTGGATTCTTCAAAATTTTCCCAAGCAGTCGGTTTCCTGAGTAGGTATTCGAAACATATAAGCAGCTGAAGAGGCTTCGTAAATGAAGCGAAAGACTACTGCATTTGATACCATTAACTCAGGGAATACAAAAAGTTTTAATGTTTTAATTGTGCTAAAGTGTCTCAATAAAAAAGTTTTTTAAGTCATAGTTTTGCTTTCTGCCAAAGGGTTTATAAAAATTACTATATACAAACTACGTCCAAAGTAGATTATTTCTCTAATATATATATATATATATATATATATATATATATATATATATATATATATATATATATATATATATATATATATAGTATATAGTAGTATATATATATATATATATATATATATATATATATATATATATATATATATAGTTATATAAGATTTAATTAATAAAATTGGTATATTAAACCATTGATGCCCAATTCCTTAACTGATTATGTTAAAGCTTAGTTTGTTGTAAATTTTTTAACTTAGTAAATTCTCTGATTGTTTTCTTCAAAAGAAATTAATTTAAATGGTAATTAAAAAAAAAAGGAATAAATATTTTACAATGTGCTTTTCCCTTTATACGGGCTTGGGAGAATAAAACTATTTTGACAAATATTTCCTGATAACCCATATATATATGAGAGAGTTATATATAGTAGAGGCAGGAGATATATATATATATATATATATATATATATGTATATATAGTAAGCACTTTTCCTTTAAAAGGATGTTTATATAAAAATACAGATATCGGAAATATCGTTGAACACTAATCGTCTAACCATGCACTGTGACGTGTTAACTTAAACTCAAATAGAAGAAGAGAAAGTTGCCACATGTTGCTTTATTATATCATGTTAATTTTTATGTTAATTTTGTTTCGAATTTTTATTTATTTTTTATAAGTTTTTAATGGAGGACAGAGGGGGACGAAGTCCCCTGTCGTCCCCCGGTCCCCGCGGAGGCCGAGAGACCCTGACTCTTTCCATCTTTGAGATTTAATCTTGGGAATTCCTTTAGTTTAAAAAAAAAAACTTTTGTCAACCCTCACGCTCTGTTGCCTTGAAATAATCGAAAAACGATTACATCGCTCGTTCGATATATATATCGGTTAACATCCTTTTAAAGGAAACATATATATATATATATATATATATATATATATATATATATATATATATATATATATATATATATATATATATATATATATATATGGACTGGTTCGTATAACCCCCCTTCGATATTTTAATCGAA
>JABUQX010126821.1:0-2500 GCA_015478945.1 Trachelipus rathkii | reverse complement strand
ATCGTTTGTTTATTTTTATTTAGATATAAACAAACTCATTATTGTAGCTGTCACTCTTATCTTTACGTTTATGTGTCCTCTATAAATATTTTTTTTTTTAACGAATTATTTAAAAATATTTTTAAACGAATTAACAAATACTTGTAGGCTACCATGTTTATCAACAAGATAACTAAGCCTTTTTTTTTTTTTAATTTGCTCATATTAGGTAGGCTTTATATCGTTTAGGCTATTTATTTTTATAATTTCCTGACAAACAAACCCTTTATTGTAGCTGTCACTCTTATTTTCCTGACGTTTATCTACCCTCTATATTTTTTTTAAATTTTCAAAATTTACAAATTTTTTAAACGAATTATAAAATACTCGTAGACTACCATGTTTACCAACACCATAATTAACCCCTTAGAAAGTATCTTGATTTTTTTTTTTAATTTGTTAATATTAGTTAGGCTTTATATTATTTAGGCTGCTTATGTATTTATATAAGGTTGGTCGTAAGTCGTGAGCGTCTGTTTTGCAAAGGTCATTGGGCATGATAAATGTGTCGTTTCGAACTATGTCTGTATGTTATTCGAATGTGCTGATACTGACAAGCATGAAATATGTGTTTATTGTGAATTACGTGGTAAATTTCTTTATTTTTCAGATCATTATAATGGAGTGTCAAGTCAGTAGTTCGAGCCCTTATATATGAATGCATCAAATGTTCGTTCAACTGAGGTGTGAAGGTCGCCGCCGAAGCTGCTCGCGAGATTAATGCCGTGTATGGGAATGGCACAATGCCTCAAAGTACCGCATGCAGGTGGTTTTTGCGATTCAAGAATGGAAATTTGATCTCAAGGATGGACTTTGCCCCGGGAGTCCTGTTATGTTTGATAAAGACCGCTTGAATCAGCTGATTCACGAAGATCCCCGGCAAACCACGAGGGAATTGGCTGAGAGAATGGGATGCATCCATGGTACAATAGAGCGCCACCTGCACGCGATGGGAAAGGTTCAAAAGTTTGGCACATGGATTCCGCATGCTTTGACCGACAACAACAAAAACCAACGTTCCACGATCGCCGGTGGATTGCTTGCGCGTCATCAGGCAAGTCATGGACACAAACAGCGATTCCTGTACCGTATCGTTACTGAGCGATGAGAAGTGGTGTCTGTACGTCAATATGAAGCATCGTACATGACTTATATTCCATTTGTGTCCTGCCTTTTCTTCACCTACAATAGAAAACGCTCACGACTTACGTGCCAACCTAATAGAAAGAAAACAAGCTCATTACTTTAGCTGTCAATCTATCTTGACGTTTGTGTGCCCTCTATATTTTTTTTTTAAATTTTCAAATTTTTATTCCTTGTTTAAACGAATTATAAAATACTCGTAGGCTACCATGTTTACCAACACCATAATTAAGCTTGTTAGAGAGTATATGTTTTGTTTTTTTTAATTTGCTAATATTAGGTAGGCTTTATATCGTTTAGGCTGCTTATTTTTATTTAGATATAAACAAACACATTATATTGCAGTCAGCATGTTATTTGAAGCGTGTGCCCTATAATTATTTATTTTAAGATTACAAAAATTATTATATTCCAAATTTTTAAACGAATTAAAAATACTCGTAGGCTACCATGTTTATCAACACCATAATTAAGCTTGTTAGAAAGTATCTCGTTTTTTAATTTGCTATTAGGCAGGCTTTATATCGTTAGGCTGCATTTTATTTAGATATATACAAACCCATTATTTTAGCTGTCACTCTTATCTCCTCCATATATTCAGAGAAATTATTTTAATTTTCAAAAGCAGGAATTCCCTTATTAAACGAATTAAAAAATACTCGTAGGTTACCATGTTTATCAACACCATAATTAAGCCTGTTAGAAAGTATCTTGTTTTTTTTTAATTTGCTAATATTAAGTAGGCTTTATATCGTTTAGGTTGCTTATTTTTATTTAGATATAAACAAACCCATTATTGTAGCTGTCACTCTTAAGTTGATATTTATGTGCTCGCTATAATTTTTTAAATTTTCAAAATTATTTATGGTTCCTATTTTTTAACGAATTGAAAACTCGTAGCCACTGTGCTTATCACACCATGTATATGTTAGAAAGCATATTGTTTTTTAATATGCTATTATTTACGCGACAGTTGTCACTCTTATCTCGACGTTTATGTCCCTCTATAATTGTTTTATTTAAATTTTTGAAAATTATTTATAATCTATTAAACGAATTAAAATACTGCAGGCTACCATGTTTATATAAACAAGAAAACTAAGCCTGTTAGAAAGCATCTTTTTTTTAATTCTTCCATTCTTCATATTATGAAGGTAGGTCATTCCTTGTAAATTTCTTGATTAAATTATAGTTTGCGCATCGTTTCTGAATATATTTTGTATTTGATTGGACGACAGGCGAAGGGCGCACGAAACGCGCAGCGTTTCACGATAAATGAAACGGCAACACCAAACGATAACCGGAACGAAGCACAATG
>JABUQX010126820.1:0-39767 GCA_015478945.1 Trachelipus rathkii | reverse complement strand
ACATCAGCCTTATTTCCCAACACCCAGACGTAAACACAGCCACACAACATACCCAAGAATATCTACATTTATTAGAAAATTGGTTAATCTCCAACAGAATGACCGCATCCCCCCTTAAGTCCTCTATCACCCTTTTAACCACTGACCGTCATCAATCCTCCCTCCATCCCATAATTACACTGAACAACAACCCCCTTCCTTTAAACAAAACCCCAAAAATACTAGGACTTACCTACGACACCCACATGACGTTTTCCCCCCACAACTCAACGAAAACTAAACACCCTCCGAACCCTTTCCCAACACAACTTCAGCGACAGGAAACACACACTCACTACTATCTATAAACAACTTCTTAGAACAAACTTAAACTACGCTTCTCCAGCATGGTTCCCAGCACTCTCAAAATCAAACACAAATAAATTACAAATCTCTCAAAATACAGCCCTCAGAATTATCACAGGTTGCACTAAAACCACCCCAATCCAACATTTACACGATGAAACCTCCATCCTCCCCATTTCCACACATCTGGAGATGGTGGGGACTCAATTCTATCAGAAAACCCGTAACCCAACCCACCCTTGTCACCAAATTCTCTCCAATCCCCCTCGACAAAGACTAAAATCCCCCCCTTCTTCACCAGCTCAATTCTATTACAACACTTACAATATAATTCCCCCGCCCCCTCCCAATAGGTCATGGATTACACATATCCATACCCATCTAACCAACACATACCTTCAAAACCGCCCAAATAACAATTTATTAAACACCCCCTCCCCAAAACTTTCCCCTAGAGAAGAAGCGCTGTCCAGAAGAGGCCAAATGGACCTCGCCCGGAGCAGATCAAATCACCACCCAAAATTCATGCAATATAAATATAGATATAAATTAGACAATGATCCTCCCCCACTAGCACCAGATGACAGATAAAATAGAGCACCTCCTTCTGAGGAGCCCACCTTTCGACGCCCCCGCGCCGACTTCTCTATATCCTCTCTCCTCTATTTGTGGAACCGCCCGGTGGTGGCAGCAGGCTTCCTGGAAGCAGTGTGGCCCTCCAATTAAGGTGGGCCAGGGGCAGAAGTATTATATATATATATATTTATATATATATATATATATATATATATATATATATATATATATATATATATATATATATATATATATATATATATATATATATATATATATATATTGTCGAGATATATAAGATTTAAAAATAAAAATAAAACTAGAAATGTAGAATATTATCTAAAACAAAATTAACAAAATAAAATATTTTTTTAAAAAGAGCGATTAATTTAATTATATACAAAAGTTTTATTTAATTAAAAAAAAAATAACAAAACCAAAGATCGTAAATTATCTAGTAAACTATAGATAATTTATATTCATTTACTCCTTAAAGAATTTTTGTTTGTTTAATTATGATATTTGTGATGAGACTAATGAGAAGGAGTTTAAGATATTTATCAACGTCAGTATAAATCCTTTTACGGAATCTGAAGTTTTGTGAGAAAACAATAGCAGCGGAATCGCTCAGGTAATTGTCTTATCCAATCTATATCCAAGTTAAAACTAAAGTACTTTATAAATTTAAAATAATACAATAAAAATACCTTTTAATTATATTAAATCACATTTAAAATAAATAAAATATAAGAATAAAAATACAAATGAATAAAAATGAATAATGTTCTCTAATAATATTCTGAAAGTATAAAGGGAGAAAATAAAAGTAATTAAATGTATATTCAAACTTCTTTTCTCTCTAGAGGTCTTTAAGAATGAAAATTATTATTCGAATACATATCTATTTATTTATATTATATATATATATATATATATATATATATATATTATATTTTTTTTTTTATTATATATATATATAAATATATTATTATTTTTTTTTCATATATATATTATTATTATATTAATAGTTTTAATTGGTAATATGTAAATTTCAACTTTATATATAGCTGTAAATATATATATATATATATATATATATATATATATATATATATATATATATATATATATATATATATATATATATATATATATATATATTATATATATATATATATATATATATATATATATATATATATATATATATATATCACTACTCCTTTAAAAGGAAGTTACATAAAAGACATGATATCGAAAATCGCCGAACGCTACTCGTGCAACCCTGCAGTGTCACGTGTTAGCTAAAACTCCAATAGAAGGAGCGCTAGAGTTACCACATATTACTTTTTTATCATGACTTTATTTTGTTAATTCTTTTTTTTTTTTAACTTTTTGAGGCGAGAGACCCTGACTCCTTCCATCTTTAATCTTGGGTATTCATTGAAAACTTATTGGCAACCTTGACGCACTATTGCCTTGGAAAAATCGAAAAAAAATTGATTACATCGTCGTTCGATATATATCGGTTAACTACCCTTTAAAGGACAAGTTCCTATATATATATATATATATATATATTGTTATTATTATTATATATATATATATATATATATTATGTTATGATTAGTTGTTATATATATATATATATATATTTGGATTTATATATATATATATATATATATATATATATATATATATATATATATATATATATATATTATATATATATATAAATATATATATAAAGAGTGCAGATATATACAAATATGCAAAATAAAGCTGGTCATATTTCATATATATATATATATATATATATATATATATATATATATATATATATATATATATATATATATATATATATATATATTATATATATATATATATATATATATATATATATATATATATATATATGCTCTTAGGTATTTCGGGCAGTCATTTCATTTTTTTATTATATCAATACTTTCGAACGAATTATTTGACAGAATTAAATTTAAATAGTGAGAAGCTTTAAAAATACTTATAACGTGTTCTTTTTAATTTATTTTAAATATTTGTTTTTTCGTTGAAATTTTTTGTAAGCTTTTATTTATTATTATTATTATTATTATTATTATTATTATTATTATTATTATTATTATTATTATTATTATTATTATTATTATTATTATTATTATTATTATTATTATTATTATTATTATTTAACTTTGGGTCAGACTTTACATTAGTACATGCATTTATCTACAAAACTACAGCAGATACATAAAAATAAATTGCATTTTTCGAATCAGCGTGAAAATTCAAGTGGGAGTATATACAGAAAACTAAGTTAACTGTTGTAGAAAAAAATTATAAATTAAAAAACAAAATGCAAATGTACTACGTTTTAAGAATTCGGTATCTCGGTCGGTAAAAGAGTATGATTTGCGCGCCAATTTTTTTTTTTTTTTTTTTTTTTTTAGCTAAACGAATACCCCAGATTAAACCGTGAAGATGGAACGAGTCAGGGTCTCTTGGCCTCACCGGGGACGACGAGGGGACTTCGTCCCCCACTCTGTCCCATCGTCGGCTCGAGCCCCTTAAAGAAAAATTATAAAAAATATTAACATGTTTTCTCGAGAGCATGACAAAAAACAATTTTTGGCAACTCTAACGCTCCTTCTATTGCTGAAACGGAAATGGAGCAGTTGTCGTACAATATCGTAATGTATTTATTTACATTATGCATAAATATGAAAATCTTATTTCAGGACTTTTTTTTTTTTTATTGCATTTTCCGAACTGAAATTCTTCACTGATTACAAAAATGTCATTTGTTTTAGCTTAGATTTTAGTTTTATATATAATAATATATATATTATTATATATATATATATATATATGAATTTATATTTATATATATATGCCCTGTTTGTTTTACGACCCGTCAGTTTTGATTTTTTTGTTTTTTTTAACATATTGCTAGTATATGATACTAATAATGGAAATTTATGATTTATGTGGTGACGGACAGATTCAAAAGGTTGCTAATATTTAATAATTTTTAAAAAATCACATTTATATAAGAAAAATTCAAAAATTGAAATATCTCGAAAAAGTACGATACTTAAAGAAAACCAATTAACATATTGATTAGAAGAACTGATTCATACCAAAAATGTAAAAAAAAAGAAAAAATAAATAAAAAATAAATAATAAATAAATAAATATCATCAATATTAAACAGAAAAACCAATTACATTATTGGAATCAGCATATAAAGGTTATTTCAAAAATTAAAACAAAAAATAAAAAGTAAAAAAATATTAGGGCTCCGACCGACGAGGGAGGGGCGAGAACCCGCGACACCCAAACCAAGAGCGGGGTTATCCGGACCCGGAGGGGGGAAATAGTCCTACCGTCGTTCCCGGGAAGGCGAGAGGACCCGATCCTCCATCTTTGCGTACCTGGGTATCCTTTAGTTAAATAATAATAAAAAAATAAACTGACGAGCCCGTTAGAAATCGTAACGTCAATTATATTTTTGAAATCATGTTCGTCACCACTTAAATTTGTTGTTAGTATCCATATTCGAAATATATGGAAAAAAAAAAATTAAATAAAAAATATCAAACTGACGGAGTCGTAAACCATAATCGGAGTCCGATTATATATATATATATATATATTTTATAATTATATATAAATATAGATAATAATTATATATCTAATATATATATATATATATATAATAAATAGATATATATATAAATATAAATATTATTTTATATTAGATAATATATATATATAAACAACGCTCATACCATGAAATAAATAATCATAAGTATTTATTTTACCCTTTCACTGAAAAACTTTTCTATTGGAAAGGCATTTAAGTTCAGAAAACTTTGAGTTTTCTTCATGCCATGAATATTTTACAATCTATTTTAGCTAAAAAGCCAAAACCAATATGAAGTAAAATAATGTTTTGACTTTTCATAATAATATACCGAAGAAAAAAACCTGTTTCTTAGTGTTTTTCTTGTGTTTTTGTGATTTACCAATTTCGCCCGTTTCTTTCAGCTGCTGTACAAAGAAATATGTGATAGCATACCTTACCAAAAATTCTAAGATTTTAAAATATTATATCTATATAATTATATATATATATATATATATAATAGTTATATATATATTATTATAATATAATATTGTATATAATATATATATTAATTATATGGATCCAGGGGACAGGGGGCAATCTTGGCGAAATTAAAATGAACCTTTATGGTTGCCAAAGGACTCGTTTTAAAAGGGTTTATTAATTGAAAAACTGAAAAGATACATCAATCGACAGATAATGAAGTAGTAATTACTAATTACTAACGGAAAAACTTGCATTTTTTCTAGAGTTTTAATGTGTTTTCGTTTCTAGGAAGAGGGGTGTCGGAATCGTCCAGGGTGAAATTAGATGAAAAAAGAGACGAGTTGTTAGAGATGTTTTGGCAAGAACCCAGAAATTTTTATCAGTAGGAGAGCCAATTCGATAAGACTCTGCACCGATTCCCTAGCTAATAATGGAAATAGTAAATAAGGATAGGAGAAGAGTTCTTCCATTGCCGATTAGGCATGTCTCTTTCTTGAATAGCGCGAGAGCAGGTTCCATCGAACCATATTTTGTGTAAAAAAAAAAGATTTAGTTGAAGATGAATATGCACGCACTTCTTTCGCAGTGACCAAACTTTCTCTAGTCAAAGAAAGTTCGTTCCAAGAACATAGCAAAGAAGACCGCAAACCCTTAAAGTGCCAGATAAAGTTCTTTGGGGAATGTGGAGCTGCAGGAGAAAATATAATAACTTAAATTTGTGGTCAAATTACCGATAGGAGGAGAAAATGGTGTTATTTATATCGAAAAGTAGTGGTGAAACATAAATCAAGCGTGTTTCACAGAATTGTTAGGTCATCTGAGATCATGGTAGGCTCCGGGAGTTCATCTTTTAAGGATGTGTGTTTTCTTTAATGTAAGTTTTTCAGCCATTGTAAATATACTAATCTGCAAACTGTTTCAGCTCTATCATTAACTGACTTCTTTCAACTTTACAAAGTTTAGAAATATTCCAAAAGACTTCCGTAGGAAAACTATCAAGCATTACGATTTTATTTTTGGGTCTAACCAGGAACTAAAATTTCTTTGTTTGGACTAAATCTTTCTTCGATACTTGTCCTGGCACGATCTAAAGCACTGACAAAGATCAATTTATAGTTTTGAGCAGTTGAGATTCAGAGCTTCATTAGTGATTCACCAGCATTACCTTTTTCTTTGAGTTCTTTTTTCCTTGAATCTAATTCTACTTCTAAATCAATACTGTAATCTTCTAATTTGCTATTAACTGTACGCTAATATTTGTTTTCGAATACAGAGCTGAAAGTGTTTATAACTCTTATCTCCTATTGTGAGCGCTTCTCTACCAAGGTCAGGGTAGAATAGTGCAAGGGTTTTACTAAAAATATTTTGAAATGGATTAACAAAAATATCTAATAAAAACAATAGACATAAATAGGTTTCAAATTTGGTCATACTGATTAAATTTCTTGCCAAGAATTTAGATTTGATTTGATACTCTTTTAAAGCGTAATAAATTGAGTTTCTCTGCGTTTACACTTTTCTCAATTCGTAAAAATCCCTCATCGATAATATAATTGATGAAAGAGCTTTCTCCACCAACTTGTGGCTCCTATTTTTTGCAACTTGTGCATTTTTAAATGTGCATATGTTTCTGTTTGTTTTCCCTCTCACATACGGCCATCTTTTATAAGACGATTATAAAACCAGCTGATTCTTCCACAGTCAACTAAGTTTCTGCTTGGGGGCAAGTTTACTGTTGATCAGCTACTACCAAGTGAGATGTGTTCCCATACAGTTGAGTGTAATAAGATCTTCATTTTCCTTTTGAACTGAGCTTGTCCGTAAAAACAACCTTTCATATTGTTAGCCCGCCAAATGAACAAGCAATAAATTTGATTGAATGCCAATGCCAACTTGGCTATTGTGATTTATAAGCTTCGTACAAAGTCAATTCCAGATGAATATCGGACTACTGTTATTTTAAGTCTTTCATATTCTTCTTGAAAGGAATGCGGACGGCAAATCGGCAACTGGTCCATAACCGGCTACATCTTGAGACTATCTCATCACGCTGAACATATTATGCTTACATGAAGGTCTTTCAAATGAGTATCACGAAATTCGAACCATTTATTTAGTAGGCTTGTTGAAAAGGTTTTTGGCAAAATTCAACAAAGGCCTCGTCCAGTCGGTTTTTAGGTAACTCCCAGTGGCTTTCTTGACATTGATTGTAAAAATACATCATTATTTTGCACCAACGTGACCATTCGAGAAATTACCAGAATTATATTATAGTCAAGCGTATAAGCCCCTTCTGCGTTTTATCCTTCTGTAGGCAATTGCCTTGTTTTCCAATAACAAAACTATAAAATTAAACGTGACTACAACTTGCGAAAAATATCTGTTACTTTTTGTTAGTTTGGTAAATCAGAAGGTTGAAATTATCGAACCTTTATCCTGTAAAGATCGATCTTAATAGCCTCTGCTAGTTTTTCGTCATGCAACAGATTATAAATATGGCTTAGGAGAAGAGTCATGTCCGTTAATAAAATGTAGAATCTCTATTATTTTTACCTCCAAAAGCCATACAGCTGGAGCAGCACTGCTGAGCCGAATCGAATATGATAATCATTTTCTGTGAATTTATCAAAATTCGGTAAATGTCGGTAATAAAGTTTTGAAGTAAAGTATAAAGGCTACTTTTGGTTGAACTACTTGATACATGATTCATAAAAGCCTTTTTAATTCCAATTGGGTCATTTCGTTGGGGCAGATAAACATCCAAAGCTTTGCCGAGCAGATTCTGAGCAGCATCAGGCGTCACATGGATTTCTTTCATCATATTTTCGTGGCAGGAGCGTTGTAGTTCCGACGGAAGTCCAAATTGCGTGAGAGCCTCAGTTACTGAATTGACCCTCGGCCTTCAGATATAATAGATTGCAAGAAGTTATCTTGGTCCGCTTTGTCCAGACGACAAGTTGCCAGGAGTAGCTCAATTAAGAGGTGAAATTCATTTCCAGTTTCTGAAATTAATTTATCACTGTTAGCTGCGAGTGTTACCGTATATTGTTAACAAATTTTTAAAGTAATACAGTAAAATGGGCGGCAGCATACGAAAAGCGAACCGTTGATGAGAGTAACGTGAATTGGATATATAATATATTATAATATAATATAAGATTATATATTATATATAGATATATTATATAATTATTATTATATATATATATTATTATATATATATTATATTATATATATTATATATATGTATATATATTATATTAGGTCTATTGGCCATTTCTAATAACCTGTATAATATATGAATTATTTAATATAATATAATAATAATAATAAAATAATAATATAATAATAATAATATATAAATATAATAATAATATAATAATAATATAATAATAATAATATATAATAATAATAATAGTATATAATAATGAGAAAAGTAACACATTAAACGTGAATAGCTAATAAACTAATTCGACTTACCTGTATTTAAAGATCATTGATTGTCCTCAAAAGGGCTGAGTGTTGCCGAACTGAGAAGTGGAACTGTCTAACCCAGTATTAAAAACTTCGGAATTTTTCATCGTCAAATATTTTTTTTCATTCGTAGTGCCCTTTTGTACAACATTTCATGTTGACACAACTGTTACACTGCACGAACTACAACCCTAATACGAGACTGAGTGATCGTACTTACCAAGGTTTTAGGCTATATAACAAACAAAAATTGACGATTGCTTAAAATTGGATTGTAAACGCGCAGATTTAGGAAATAAATTAATCAATTACTCTGATTAACTAATTAGAAGTAGGCATATCCATTTTTGGGAGGCCTCTCCGGGGCCCTATGCTGGGGGCCCTCGGCAATCGCCGACCAGGCGCCCCTTGCCATCGGCCTGCCTTGGCTCCCTACTTAACTGTCCGAATGTTGGGGAATGGAATGTTTGCTTCTCCTCCTGCATCAGTGTGAGAGAGGACCAACCTCAAGGGGGTGCGTTGAATCCCTAAATAGTTGACCTAACATTTGGATGGGAAGAGTAACAGTCTCATGAGATAGTAAGATATTCAAAAGGACGTGAAATTCTGTTCCATTAGGGGAGTAGTGCCAGAAACCAAGATAATGATAATGTAGGATATGTCTTTTCTCGTGTTCTTGCTTAGAAGGATGATATTATATATATATATATTATATATATAATATAATTATAATTATATATATTATATTATATATATATATTCTACTATATATATATATATATATATTAATATATATATATATATATATTATATAATTATAATATATATATATATTATATCTAATATATATAAATATATATATATTTATATATATATTATATATATATATATTATTAATATTAAATACATATATATATTATATATTAATTATTATATTATATATATATATATATATATTTAATATATATTATATATAATATATTATAAATATATTATATGTATATAGTCTGAGAACTTGTCACTCGCGTACCACCCCTTTACGACGCCCGTAGACAGGGGCTGTGTCTGCGCATGATTTTGTGTGGATATGGTAACCCCAGGCTAGGTCTGTGGTGCTTCTTTCTTTTCTGCACCTCTGTTCTGTGGAATTCTTTCCATCTTCTGTATTCTGCGGAATTTAATCTCCTTCACTTCAAAGCTTGGCTTGCTATCTTGCGTAATTTGCTTGAGTTTGTAGTTCTGAGACGGTAACCCCTCTTAATAGGCTCGCCCATAGTGGTGGTGGAACTGTAATATATATTATATATATTAATAATATATATATCGATATACATAATATATATTATATAATAATAGATTTATTTATATATATATATATAATATATTAACTTAATTTTAAAGACTTTTTTGAATTATGGTCTGTTTTCAATCTTTTTTTCCTGATCACTTGATTGTAAAACTTTGGCCTCCCCAAAATAAGCAGGCTGGAGAATTAACTTCCACACTGTCGTAATAATTGGAAGTTACTTGCAAAAGTTGATAGGATGCAAGAATTTAAACGAATATCTCTGCCTCCCTTATGACAAATAAATGTCTTCAAAATTGCCCTGCAAGTCTATTTAATCAATTGGATCATTGTACTCGCCATATTGGATCAGAACATGTTTGTCTCCCCTCGTATCACACTGAGGAGGTACATTACCTTCAGGCAATAACATTCAAGGATAAAATTGATGAGGAGACACATTAGATTCTTCTCTTAATTATTGTTCGTCAATGTGCATTAGGGAAATGGAATTATTAATTCTGCCAGACTTTGTTAAATCTTGAGAAACCTCGGAATGGATATCCGAACGTGTAAGGTGTCTATCACTAAAGGATAAACGTAAACCCAGCGTCGTTAATTTTCTTGCTCCAAAAATAAATAAAAAAGAAAGAAAAAAAATCCTAAACAACTTCCCTGTAATCCTGGCCCCGTTTTCTACTACTGAGGAATTTCCCTATCAGGTCACTGAGTATAATATATATATATACTATATATATTAAATTAAATAGAAATTTGTTAATATTACATCAAATATAGAAATATAGCGATATCGATATCATTTCTTATCATATATAATTATAATTATATATAAATTATATATATAAATTATATTATATATATTATATGATATATATAATAATTATTATATAATTATATTATTATAATTAATAATATAGTTATATATAATATACCTTAACATTATTTATTATAATATAGGTAGAAGATTGTTATGTTAGAATTTCCTAATGGGCTATATAATTAACTAAGAAATTAATTATATCTATTATATATATATAACTATCAAAGAGCGTATAAATCACACCTAGATTTTAACACCCCATTGGTCTACTTTCTGAATGGTGTAAATAATCTGTTCAGTAAATATACATACACGTGTACGCTCTAGTAATTATTTTAATGAACCCAGTAACCTCGCCCGATGACTTCGCCGTCGATCTTCACCATCGAATAACCAACGCATGTAGATGTATAGTTCAATCAACTCACGGTCCGTCAACTTGAATCAAGTTGGCATGCAATGAGTAACCTGTGCTGACAGATGGGCTATAGAGCAGAAATGTATTCGCATAGATAAGGGATGATGATGCGTACTGAATGACGATTAGCAAACATTATGTAAATAACTGTTAAATATGTACTAAGTTGAAACGTGATAAAATGAATAATGAGAACCATGACGTATCTTCTCCCTCCTTTCTTTGCCATATTAGCTAGTAAGGAATAAGATAATGTCATAGGTTGTTGTAAAATTTGTATTATTGATTACTATTAATACAACGTTATTATATCATCATTGAATCAATTGTATCTATTAGATAAGGGCCTTTAGGAAAAATGGATATTGTAGAATACCATATTGATTTTCTTCAACCTTTCCACATTCGCGTTTTAAAACTATAGTATGTTAGGTAACTTATATGACGTTTCGTTTAGTATTGGAGGTAGCGTTGCATTGGAATACGAAAGAACCGTAATCAATAAACATTGTCGATAGAGGATAGAAAGACCCACATCAGTTAGATGGTAAGATTTGATTTATGGATGGGCATTTCACAGATGTCATAAAAAAAGTATATTAATCAATCTCACAGTCCGATACAAATTCAGAGACAGTTAATTTGTGCGCGAGGGATATTTGCAGATATTGCGCGAAACCGCTTGCAAGACGAAACTAACGTAAACATATTCCTTATCACTCCGTAAATGTAAATTAAATTATAATGCAGACTTAAGAAGATATTCTGTATACGACATTTTTTCAATACTTAAAACGTATGCATACCGGGTACAAACGGATGAGATTACACCGCATGATATAGAAATAACTCGTGCAGGTGAGACACAACAGCTTGATATAAGTTATCAGGATATAATAGGAGATAGATAGAGAAATAATATATATAATATAGAAGATATTAGTATATATATTATATATATAGATAATAGTATATAATAATATATATATTGAGATAAATATATATATAAGATGTATATTATATATAGATTATTAGAGTATAATATATTAGGTGAATGTACCGATGTATTAAAGGTATCGAGATATAGACAGAGGGGTTAGTACGTGAGCCAAAGGTAAAAGTATTTCGTCCAGTTTATGGTATTTACGTCCGGTTATGCGTATCGGGGAAATATACCGGGTTACCACTAAGTGGGACGGATCCTTGCGTCTACTTTTGGACAAGTGAGAGGAAACAAAGTGCAAAACGCCTACCTGAGATCGATCGAACAGAAACTGGTTTTTAGATTCAATAATAAATTTCTAGTTCGTTATAGATACTAGGACAAGTAATACGGGATCGTAGTAGGCACAAGTATGGTGTTTTATTTGTTTCTGCGAGAAATTGTACACTATATTGGTTCAAAGACTTTAGCTCATTTTGTTAAGTCGGTTTTACATACCAACTTAGGTCTCTTTTATGCGGACTCCTCAATAATCGCTAATACCGATATTGAGACGGAGCGCCCTATTATTGTATTATTAACCACCTTTACTAAGCTCACTACAACAACATTTGTGCTCATCTGACCTCCTTTTAAGTGGCAATCGGAATAGTTATATATTTTACTCTTTTTATCATGCCAGCGACCAACAAACGTAAAAAAACTCGATACGTACGCTCGAGATTCTCTTAGGGTCGTAGGTGCGTGAGTGTGTCATTTCCTAAAACTGCTCTGGATAATATTAATTCAATCTCACACCATGTGAACTAGATCTATTGCCTCAGTCAAAAATAGACAGGATTTCTATGCGTGATTCTGACGAATTAATCTAGAGATCTTTGCCCGGCGGAACATACAACGACTAGGTCACAAAAGATCCGCCTTCTCATCTCCCTTATGGGTCTCGTCTGGTCTATTTGTTATTTTTCTTTTTTTTGTTGTCTTTTTTTTTATTTTTCTCATTATATTTTTTTCTTCTTAATTTTTTTTGTGAGGATCTACCCGAGTGATGCGCTGTCTGCCCAGTCTTTTGATGTAGTACAGCCAAAGTTGCACAAGCGTAGGGCTTTCTTTTAAGATTCTTTGTGCGTAGAATGTATTGAAATCGGCTGAGCCAGATATCAAAGGAAACCTTTTCTACCAGCAATACAATTCTAGTTCTGGAACTCTAAAACTTGGAGATTTCATGCTCTGTCTGAGGAACCCCGCAGGTGCAATGGACAAGTAGAATTTCATCCTTCTAACCAATACGTCCCTAGTAATATCTCAACTATAACTATATCTCCTGATTGCAATTTACCGCTCTTGAACCATAGGTGTGATACTGACCTGTGCCTATAGTAAATCACTAAAACATCGTCAGGCGAGATGTGACGAAGCACTATTTCTCGAGAAGATCGAGGGAAAAACAGTTCAGGGAACACGTCGGGGACCAAAAAGCAATCACAAACCTTAGGTGTCATGAAGTCCAGGGCGCACACGTGTCCATCCATAAAATATTGTGAATAAGTTGTCGAGGTGAACACAGTGACCATATCACACAAAATCATTGGGAAGAGCAGACAAGGGATAATGGTTTGGAGAGATTGGACGGCGAAACATCGATGCAAGATATCCGGACCTCCGGACACCATGTTAACACTATTTTTGATTATATTTTAATCTTAGCTCTAACTCGCGCAATTAACAGTTGCCTGGCACCACTCGGATAGAGTGATGATAGTCATTGGATCAAAGGATGAATTCGAGATAAGGGCAAATCAGAATGGGGAATGGACTGGACAATTTCCTATAGATAACTCTCCCTCCTCTCCCTCAATTCCTCCTGTTCTCGCTTTCTATTCTCTTAATTAGGTTCACTATTTACCCAATTAATAATATCTTCCTAATTTCTAGATCTCGCTAATGATCAGTGTTCCAAGTCCAATCCTAATCGAACTTGAGTCAGCAGTAAATTTGCGTCCATATGGCGCCAATGACGCTTTCGACATAGTCCAATACATATAATGACTTAATCTTCCCCCTACACTTATAATATTATACTAATCTATTTTCTTTTTAGGGGAAATTCCTACCATACTCTATACCATCTTTTTGAACCGGTTCTAATGTTATCTTAACTCTCTCCCCTAATCTTATTGAGTCTTGAACGTCATGAGCGGTCGCACATCTTTGATAACTTTGGTGTACCACAGCCTCTGAAGCGACCATGCCAAACTCCTTAATGTCTTGGTCTCTCTCTAGGTTTGCATATAATTGCCAATCTTCCACAGGCTAAAATAAAATACAGATTTCCACTTGGTAATTAGCGAACACCATGTCGGCACTCTGGCACCCTATACGACGTCAAACGCTCGAACCGTCGTGGGTTTCAACCTCTTTTTGCTATCAGCAGATTTACCCCAAATGATACATCCTCATGCTACCAATTCAAGGTCATATGAATCGCACCAAACTACAAATGTTCCTTTCTATCCACCGTCAAATGACTGCCCAGGGGACAATGCAAAGATCCAGTGTGAACCACAACTCCTCCGCCCTCTTTAACATACCAACAAGCTAAGCGGTGTTCTGCGTATTAGGAGTTACAACTAGGACACACCACCTTGTCCAGGTAGCCCAAGTGACTTGTCGGCAAATCGAAATGACTGACAGAAAGGAGATATTAGAAAGATATCCTCTGAAGTACTATAGCCGGTCCAATTGGCTTCTCATTCAATCAATTGATGTGATCCAGTGTATAGTTTTTCATAGCCAGAACAAGGCGAAACAAAGATTTGATGTATTGCTTAGAGGCATTATATGTACTTTCAACCATAACTGAATCACCAGTGATTACTGTTTGCTGAGAAAGAAAAAAGGGCGTAACATATACTCACTTTGTCAGTGAAGGTTCTCAATTTTCATACCCTGAATTAATAAATTCCAATAAAAAATTAATTTTTGGATGGTGAATTTTGTCTTCTAATGAAGACATTGGAATGAGTTTTGTCATTTTTCTTCTATAGGCACCTTGAGAATCAATGTGTATGGCGGAATTGTGGCAAATTATAAATTAGGACTGATATGTTTGCATGGAAATAATGCGACAGTGGAAGGAAGGGAGGGGTTTTCTATAAATTAGAGCAATGGTATTTTAGTTGGGATAGAAAGAAATTCTGAAAGAAACGATAGGTCTGATTTACTCAAAAGAACAGTGCAAATTAATATTAAGAGAATAATAAAGAGTACTATGGAAAAGCGAAAGTATTCATAAATTTCCTATCACTCAAAAAATGTTGACTAGTGTAAGGTGAAGAGCTGAATCCCATGAGGAATGAGACTAAAATAGGTCAAGACATCTCAAGAAAGTAAAGAAAAACAGGAAGGAAAAAGAAGAGATATAAAACGGTTGAAAGAAAAGAATAATTATCACACAGTAAGAATCAGATTTAAACGTAGCCAAGCCCGATGAGCAATGAGAAAAGATGTTAAACGTGAAGGCAGTATATTTAACCGAAAGAACAAGAACGTCCGCGTCTGCTATAAAAAAATCACATAAAGCAATTCAATATGAGCGACTTGAGGAAGGAGAACAAAGGGCTGATATCTAAATCTCAACGGCCCTAATTAGTAGAAAACGTTTGATGAAGTTTACAGTTGGACGCTATTCTACCTAGAGCTATTAATGTATAAGCTTTTAAATTTATTTTAACTTTATTTGATAGATAAATAAAAAACTGTTTTACTATTTTGAAAAAATAAATAAAAAGGAGGGAGTTGAGCTTGGAATGGGGAACATGATGGGATAAGGGGATATAGTTACTTAATATTACTAAAAAAAAAAAATATTTAATTTTTAATAATTACATCCTATAGATGGAAGAGAAACAATATTTCTAAAGTGAAAGTTTTCACAGGATACTCACCACTATACTACCGAGGAACGAGAAAGTGCAGAAATAATAATTATAATATGAATATAATTTATACCTTTAGATACGTGATATTTTGTCCTGTATTCTATTTAAAAACATTTGGAACTAAAAGAATTTTTGCAGATATTTGGTCAGTTGGATAAAGTGTCAGAAGGAAAATTTGACAAATTTCAAAATTTGTAGTGAATTGAAATCCCGAATGACATTTTCCTATTTAACACGTCTCAAGAGAACTCGAATTATCTGCTACTTAAACTTCGAAGTGTAGATCTGATGAGGGCTTATAAAATCTTTCTTCTTCATACTACCAAATTTCTATTAATGCTTCTTAAGCTGATTGTATCTCCTTAAAATACAGAATCAGATTTTCATGCCTAATTAATTTTGAATTATTCATGAACTTACTAGAATTCTCACGAGACTGTGTAATATTCTTTCTCAGTCCAATACTGTAGTGTCCTCTATGTTAGGGATTTCAAATGTTACAACAAAAACTGGAGTTGTTGGGTGAATCCTTCTCGTATGCAATGTAATTAAGTATAGGGAGGAAGTATCCAATCATTCATGATTCTCTAAACGTAGATCTGGAGCAACTGCATTAAATTTATAACCTGACACCACCTATAACGGGTATATCAGTCCCAACCGAATTCTAATTAGAAACACACTTGGAACCCTATGTTTCTGAACACAAGTGTCCTTCTCTCTATAAAGTAATATACTATAATCCCACTCTAGCGCCTTGAGTTAAATTGCTATTTTGATTAAGAACAAACCTTTGATATGCACTATTAATTTTGAATACTTAATCTCGTCCAACATTCTTCCATCCTGCCCTATGCTAGTTGTTTTCTGGGCACAATTGGATTCGATAATGACCCGAATTGGGGCAATTGCGTTATTGGCTCTACGCATAACTATTAATTGAATGTGACTGATTTGACTCTTGTAAGAACGCTTTTCAGATGATGTAGCTTACCAATATATAGTGGGAACTGGTTTATTATTGATAATGGGTAAAAGAAAATGGCAGGATTATTCGTAATTCCTCGTTTTGGATACTGGAAAATCTTTTTTTGATTTTTTTTTTTTTATTCCTTATTATTTTTTCAAATAAAAAAAAAAATAAATAATTTTATGTCCCCAATATGTAGTGAGGGGGATAAGATCGGGAAAAAATTCCGTAGAAGATGCTTGTCACCTGGCTTACATTCTAGTGCTAGAGACAATTCTCATTAGGGTGTGGATAAATAAATTCATCGTTACATCCTATCACTCTTGACTCAAATTTTTACATTTTAGCATATAAATCGTTGCTAAAGGGTAGATACTCTTCGAACGAGCATGAGAAGACTTAGGACTTTCATTATAAGATTACGAAAATTGACGCTTGACCTCCTTGGTTCTCCTAACTGACAAATCTCTCTGGCACTTACTTGTTTCTTTACTAGATCGTATTTGAAATTTACTTTCATCAACTTACTACAAACTTTTTTAGATCAATTTCCCCTGGGTGAGGGGTAAAATTTTCCCCTTTTCATGATTTATTCCCTTGCTTCTATGGAATATTGAACCAGTACGGCTTGTCGGGTGCTCGAGATCTAAATAAAACTGAGCAGAAATGATAAATATACTTTACTATTTGTAAGACAAGATTTAATAATTGGGTTTATCCAGCCCTTAGGAACTACGGGAAAAACTTGTGTTGGGTGGCGGCTTGACATATCCAAAAGCATAAGTTAGGACCTAGGGGTGGAATTATGCGCACGTCATAAGTCACTGCTTCTCCAAGCTCCCATCCTTGGTTTTCTTCTTTCTCTTTTGTGACTTACTATGGTCTAGCTTATTATCTTTCAATCGCTTCAAATGTTGGCTGTTGTTGATGGGAGCGACTGTCTTTCTTTTTCTGTTCAATTAGTAGGTAGTTCCTCAGGGTTCATGTTTATTTAATTACTCCTTGACTTTATTTCCGTGCTTAGTTCATCAATTGATGCTTATTTCACCTTGGCAATTACTTAAACATCGTTATACCTCATATGTCGATTACTTGACCCAATACAGATTCAATTAACTACAAAGATGCAATTCTAGACTGCCCTCACCTTGGTTTACTTCTAGAATAATGGCCTCGTACCCTAATCTTTCCGATTCTATTCTCGCTTGTATCTGGATATAATTTCAGGTTGGGTCGTGTCTCAAGCTTGTGAAAATTAATTCTTTAAAAACCCTCCAAACCTTTCTACAAATCATCTACTTCTAAGACATAATATATGACTTTTCATATCTCTTTTTACGAGATCGGTGAGTATCTCTCGGATCTCTCCTGTAGACTATATAAAATATATAATAAAATATAATGAGTATAGGGACACCGTAAGCTAACGCGGGGGGGGGAATATAAACATCGGCGTTGGTCCGTCAAATTAACATAAACAAACAACCAGATCCCTTTTGTTCTTTGAAAAGCCGGTTCAACATCACAGTGGTTGCTAGTGGTGCGGGCGCCTGCAAAGACCGAAAAAGACATGAGAAAGAAAGATTCCTGTAAATAAGGAGGGTCTAAAAACAAGAGACTTTTTTTCCTTGTGTCTTTCTACATTGAGGTGACTCCAGTGCACTAGATATACAAGGGTCTCATTCCGCCGCTTTGTATGGAGAGTAAACCTGCATGCTCAATATCCAGTAGCGATAGCGGGGCGGTAGGGACCGGAGCCCGTACATGAGGTGTTCATACTGCGGGCTAAAATGTAGGATGTAAAGTGAGATCGAAGGTCTAGTAGGTCCATAAAAAGATACTAATAATAACTATAATACTAGTACTTTTACTAAGTTACATTTGACCACTATTAGATGCGTCGCAGGAATGTTGGAGTGCTATTGTAGTGAAGTTTATACACTTTAATCTATAGAGTTACTGTAGAGGCATAAGATTGACGTCGTGAGGGAACTATCCACTCGGGAGTAGGCGCGAATGGAATGGCCTACTCATAACTTCAGGCGAGGACGCTGAGCCTCGGAAGGAGACGGTGCAGAGGGAAGTTGCGAGTAGATGTTGGTAGATGCTGTGGACTAATCTGATGAAGTAATATTGTGTTGGACTTGTATTAGACTTAACAACGAGTAGGGTGAGTAATCGCTGCCCGGGCCCAAGAGTACCATGATTGCGTTTGATTTCTTTTCCTGGACCAGCTCTGTAGTGTTCTGGTTAGTGAATTTCTCTTCGCATCATCTGTGTTTCCTACTCCAAATTTAATTTGTCACCTCACTTTTAAAAGCCTGCTGTCTGTGTTCTCATATTGCTGATATGATAGTTGACTATGTTATATTTGAGATTTTATGAGGCGGTTCATTACATACTACCCACTCCTTTGAATAGGGTTCTGGCCCGTGAGTGAGCTATATATATATATTATGAAATATATATTGTATAATAAATAATAAAAATATAGAGAAACAATGTATAGCACCCAAAAACTGTTATTGATATAAAAATAAATGAATAAATTAAATACGTTAAATAAGGAATAATTCCTTAAGCTAGCTGAAAACCCCATAAGAATTGGCAACCTCCGAACGGTGGATATCACTTCTAAGAAATTGCATTTAATATAGCTAATAACAGAGGAGCTTGCTCGCGTCCTGGTAACAAAATAAAAAAAAAAAAAAAAAATTAAAAAAAAAGATGATCACAATAGTGAGTGAAGGCCGTTGCTTAACTTACTTAGACAATGAACTCACCCGTTGGCAACGAGCACTTGAATAGTGGACGTATTAGATGGTTAGGCTTTTCTAGAGCAAATAAACCTACCTTGAAGATTTAGGTATTGTAGGATTGATATGTTAGACTATATGATAATTAGATTTCATGGTTATAGATACCGAATAATTAATGCAAATTGACATCTATCATTTCTACCTACAAAAGGTAGAATATCCTTTACATAATCCAGAGGAACATACATCGTAATAAATACTGTGAAAGATAGCATATCATCAAGGTAAGCATAATAAGATAATTCAAATTGCTAGTCTGTGAAAGAGGAGATTATGAGAGGCTTCTATGGAAAAACATTAGAGTTGGCTGCCTTTACCAAAAGAGGAATCATTTTTCACATAAATTAAACAGTAATATTAACTATAGAATTCTTTGGTTTTCAAATATTAATATTATTAATACTTGCATGTTAATTTTATTTTTAATTACCTCCTTTCATTTACAGTTCAGAATTAGAGGAGAGCTGAAGATTCTAAGGATGAATAATGTATAACACCTCCAAAAAGAAAAGAGTCTCTCGCCAGATACTAGTGAAAAGCTTAATGTTTTTGCATCACCAATTTTGAGAATTTTGAATGTTGAGTATTGAATGATATAACTTCTTTAAAAGAAAGTTTTTTAGTATGTCAATGTGTAGATTGAGAGAAGAGGGAAGTAGAATAGCGTTTTTTATATTATTATAACTTTCCTCCTAGCTGGATTAAAATTTAATTTTTTGCTTATATTATTTCTATACTGTTGTGATTTTTATTTCATTCAATAGTTAAAGAAATTCTTGCTCAGAGGCCAGCAACCTGTAACCCCAATGTGTCCCACTCATAAGGTTAAAACATCAATGAGCTGGAGTAGGCGTGGATAAGACGGGTGTTGTTAAGGTATCCAGCTTACTTGGAAATATGGAAATGGAGATATTCATAGGGTTAACCAAGGTAAACCAACAGAAGCCATAAAAAGATGTGGGAGGAAAAAATTAAGATATATATGTGTGCGAGATAATTGGAATAAGATAATCCAAAGTTGAAGGTACTATCTCTTAATTTATAGAACAATAAAAAATCATCACCACTTGGGTACAAACCCCAAATGGCTCCGAAAAGTTCACTCATGACAGTATTGTTTGTACAGGGAATGCAAGATCCTTCGCAGTTGAAACCATAGCCAGCCCTGTCAAAACTGATGTACTCCTATCGTGTATGTATAACTGCGGACGCCCTGTATCTTCACTTATTATTATCACTCTAAGTTAATCGAAATGTGATGTGGGTCAGCCGTGGGTATGTTCAGGTTGGCCACAACCAGGCTCCGCAGAAAACGGCAGGTCAAACTAGTGAGGGGCAACCTGGTGATCTCCGGGCAGCGTTCTGAAAAAAAAGATATAGGGAGGCTGCTCCTGCAGGGCAGTCCGTTGATGACGAAGCCACTGTTGCGGTTCTCAGCTCCGCAGCCGGTCGTAACGTCCCCGCAGCGTCACTCTCTATACTTCACACGAGAACAGCCCGGTGAATATCAACCGCGGCAGGGTACTATTTCCCCGCTCGCACAAATTAGACTTACAAACCATTGCTAGCAAAGAACTTATAGCAGGACCTCACGCTCAATGACCCGGCGTGCATACACCACATCAAACGTCGTTAAGTAATTTAACGTGAGTGATCTATATATATATGAGGTACTAAATGATGTGATTCACACCTAAACATACGACCTAAGTTGTACCAGCGGTGAACATTATATACGTGATTAGAGCTAAAACCTGGACGATCCAAACAGAGCGTAATACTAGAAGACTGTATTAATCAACAGGAACTAAACATATACCGTTACATATATAAATATACCGGTAGAGCCAACAATAAAGATATATGAGGGTATATGAAAGTTAGCATACTACGAATAGCAATGCTATAAACATGACCATCGCTATGTCACCGTCTAGGTAGGATACCCTCCTGGTAGGCATAGCTAGAGTGCAAAGTTACTCAGCCTACAGCGACTCATGTACATGTTTTCTGAAACAAATAATTCTAAGTCACAAATGAATTCAAATACTCATCACGTGGGGATACTGAAATACGTATATAATAAATAATGCACCATGTGATGAATACCTATTAACATGTACAATAACGTGAAACGTGCCCTCACATACTAACATAAACATATATACCCTATTAACATACGATGATTTAGTTAATATCATAGATATCAATATATAGGACCTAACCTATGATACCTGTTATACATATCACCAAATCCTGATACTTGATTTGTGCGACACGAACTATTCAATCGCAGCCACCAAATACTCCCCGTTGGAAGTCCTTGTCCGCGTAACCTTTTAACAACCAAGTGTTCACTAGCTACGTGTGATGATAATAGGTAGTGGATAACAGACTTACGCCGGATCAGAATACATATTCCGGTAATACCGGTTAATTACTTCCAACCGGATATCCGGTATATTCCGGCTATTACCAAGCCCATCCCTTAATAATATATATATATATTATTAATTAATATATATATATATATATATAGATATTATTATATAATTTATATTATATAATATATAAAATATAGTTAGTATATATAAATAGATAATAATAGATAATATAATAATATATAAGAGTATAAAATTAATTAAATAAAAAGATAAAGTATATATATATTATAGATATAATTATATACAGGGCTTTTTCACATTTTTGGTATATTAACAAGGCCGTATTGTTTTTAAGCTGTATCATTTTAAATTTTTTTTCACTTTTTATAAGCAAAAATTTTTAAATACACTGTGGTTCTTGCATCTTTGTTGGGATGGCAAGTAGGTTACTTGGAGATATCTTTTTCTTCTATTTTACCTGTGACTGAATTAAAATTGTGGTTATTAGCTGCCAAAAACAGTTTATTGATAAAAGGAGAAAATCTGGGAAAAACATAGGTAAGAATACAAGATGTTTTTAAGATCTTTTAATTTTTTATTTGTAATATAATTAATATTTTATAAAATATAATATGATATAAAGTTATATAATAATAATATTAATAAATGAATATTATAAAATAAGATAGTATAGAGATATATGAAAAATAGGAGAAAGTAGAGATAAGGATAAGATGAAATAGATAGATAGAAGTAAAGGATAAGAGATAAATATATATAATAAATAGAGATATATATATATAATTGGTGTGGAGAATAAGATAAATGAGAGAAGGTTAAGAGGAGATAGATATTTAATTAAATTTTGAAATATTGGTTTGAAGATGATGGGAAGATGTAAGTTTCAAATGTCTTGGTTAGATAGAACTGATCCTGATCCTCCAAGGCTTTCAAAAAATTATGTGATGATGGGGAAAAGATAAACAGATCAGGACAGCGAAATGTTTAGGCAAAGAATATGCATTGAAAGTGCATATAAGAAAACATTTCGTCAAATGGCTTTCCTGGCAGTTTATACAACATTCAATGAAGCTAAGGTTGCAATATCGAATTGCTAGCAAAAAATAAATATAAAACAAAAATACAGTTACAATTATTGGCTAGTTGTATGTGTAAATTCTAGAGATATGGAAATTTTCAAAAGCTGATCAAAATAAACAAGTTCAACACCATTGCCCTCTGGAGTGTAGCAGATTATCAAGACATGTTATGCTGAATCGAAGCGTTAAAAAACTGCTGGGGCAGTAGAGAACTTCATTAGTTGCGTTGGACAAGTGTGTTGGCTGTGGGACTACTGTTTTGCTTCTTGACAAGAATAATGGATTAACCGTGTAAGAAGACTTTTCAGGTAAGCTATTGTCTAATAGAAGTGTACTCAATAAACACAACATTTTATAAACCCTATCCTTCTCAATTTTTTTGTATTTAAAAATTTAATTTAAGAAAAAGGTTAGAATAATATACAAAAAAAAGAACCATGGGTATCTTAGAATTATATCATATTGGTCGTTCATAATATATTAGTAAGATATGGAGGATAGAGAGTCAAATTAATAAAGTACATAAAAAAGAGGAAAAATCCTATTTATTTGCTTTTAAACTTTGTTTGAAGATAAAAGTGGAAAGATTACCCTATCAAAACATTATAGGTGCTTAAGCGCAATATGCGTAGAAGAAACAGAATTGAATGAAGCATTTAACGCTAACATGTCACCTTTTTCAAATATCCTTCATTATTTCCTAGACTTGCCGTCACACATTTTTTTGGTTATTATATATTTATATATTAATTAAATAATATATATAATATATATATATAATTATTATATATATTATATATATTAATTATAAATTAATATATATAATATATATAATATAATAATAATATATATATAATTATATTATAATATATATACAGATGAATATTACATAATAAATTAAAAATATGCCAAATATCGATTCTTTGTGATTGAATTAATAATAGATTATGTACAGCTAAAATAATTATTTATTTTATATGCAAATTTATCATAAGTTAGTGGTATATACTATATAGGATCATTCAGTGCGTGCCGTATTGCAGGATGCGTGATATTATATATCCTATAATGATGGTGATTTATCCTAGACTTTATACAACGGATTTGCGGTAATATATCGTAATATGTTACATTACCATCAATAATAAATTATTATATATTATTTAATATATATAAAACTATTATATTGTCCTTAAAAGATATATTATTCTGATATAATATAATTCGATATAATATATATAACGTTATAACGCTTGTATATATCAATTATTTATATTCCAATTATATCTAGGCTATAATATATATATAGGCCCGGTTGTCCACTAAACCAGTGTGCCCAAATGCTCTGAGTATATATTTTGTATAGGTAGTTAACATATAAGAATTAACTCACCTCATAAATTAATTTAACAGCCGCAAAGAGTGTTGAGGAATATGAGAGCAGGGCGCTCGCGCAAGCGACATACGGAGGTATAACTCACTGACCCCGTGCTAATACCCTACCGGTCGGTGATTACCGCCCCTCCAGTTAATAATAGTGATAGGTGGGTGATATTATAAGGATAATATTTTCAGATAATGTTTGGAAGTAAGAAAAATACCCCAGAACTAATGTCTCCCGCGGCTAGCCCTGTCTGATGATGTAGATAGATCCACAAATAGTGAGTTATCTCTCTACCGATATAAGTATCTCAGTAAGGGCGAATGGATATGAGAGTATACGTACTACTGTGAATATAATATATATATATAGATTATATATATATATATATAATAATACATATATAGATATTATAATAAATATAAGATATATATAAAATATATATATAGAGTCTAGGGTCTTTCTCCTCAGAACTGGTTTCACTCTAACTGAAGCCGTTATGTAGTATATTGGAATTCTGAAAAGTCATTTATAATTATGTGTAGGAATAACGAACATATAGTTTATTAATATACATGCAGCTGTATAAGGGTCTATTACTAAAGTTTTAATGGATAACCAATTTTAATTATTTCGTACTTGAAAAGATCTTATAAAAAATCTCTTTTGATATACTGGATGATTTTTCAAAAAGTGAAAGAGTAGAGCGAAGATACCTGCTAATAGATTGAGCTTTTCATAACCATGACGAGACCAATGAAGTATACTTGGTCTCTAATGGAAACTCTGGACTTCCTGGTAGGGGTTAGATTGCACGCTTCGGAGATTAGAACCCGCGTAGAAGTGGGGGAGGAAAGTTTCGAGGGTCGATGGTTGGGGTGAGCTAGGAACACACCTAAAGACCACGTGCGAACCCGAGGGCAAGAAGAAATATGATCAAGGCAAGGGGGGTGGGACCAAATCGGAGCTCGAACTAATAGGATTAAGCAAACCACGCCAACAATTATGTTTAAACAAAGATAGGAATCGCATTAAAAGGCTCGAAGTCCTGTGGCAAAATGATACTGATTTATTGTAAGTAATAAGCAAACGACATATAATAGAGGGAGAGATTAAAGGTAAAGATAGAGATTTATTAATAAAATTTTATGGTGATTACTAAATTTAAATCAAAAAAATACTCAACACCATGAAAAGATATGAGGATGGATAGCTGATTGGAAATGGTACAAGTAGACCCCCAAAGAAACGATTAATGAGGTAAACAAGTGCAGCCACGTTTGTTGGATTGCCGCGGAGCCCTATGAGTGAACATATATCCACACAAAAGGAGGCGTGGACTCGAAGCTTAAGTGTTTCCAGGCCCAATTATCACAGAAAGTGGAATAGATCTAAGGGGCTAAGGAAGAATGGACTAAAACAGAGATTGACCGGGCGTAATTAGTATCCAAGGACCAGTTGGAGGCGCCCAAGGATAGATGAAAAGAAGTAGATAGACTCTTAATGTACTATATAGTTACATCTGAAGTAGACATACTGTATCTGAGGAAAAAGAAAGGGAAAGATTAAGAACTAAAACGAAAAGCAAGATACAACAATTCCCTCCAAACAGAAGATCGAATCAATTGAAGGGGAGGATTCTATAACAACCAGAAAAAATTGGATTTAAGTTCGTTCGCAATACGAAAAGTAGAAAGAATCTATGTCAAAACTCAGAGAACAATCCCGATAGAGACTGACACGAGTGTTGTCACGGGCTGTGAGACGTCAATCTAACACTCGTATTCGACTCAACAAGTATTGCTGACGAGAGGTCGAAGAACTCACACTGACAGGAGGGCGTCGGCGGCAGGTGGGAAACAATAAAGAACCTTCCAACAACGTTATACATTAAAACCGGCTATACAATGAAGATGGTATGTGAAATAAAACACATAACCACCAAAGAGGTAATAAAATCCGTGTCAATCAACAATGTTATATCGTGATAGCTAATATAGGTATGGTTAGAAATAAATAATGACCCATATTTAAAGGCCATGTTTCTACTGGAAAAGAAACATTATAGAGTTGAGGAAAACGGATTGCCTGGGGAGCTCCAAATTAAGTATTAGAATGGGGTTGGAATGATATGCCCAAAAATGCTACACGCAAGTAGAGGCTTTGAAGGTCACGTGTCAAATTCTGAGACCCTACGGGAAAATGGAGTGGAAAAGTTAAGTGGTGCCTAATGGAAACCAACACTTAAGCGTCGATCATTGTCTAATAGCGCTAAGGTTTACACCCAGATCTCTTCATAAAGTTTACAGGTTTTACTTACCCCTAGGTTGTTGTTTTAGAACCCTTTCCGGTGAAGTGTTATTCTGTAAAGAGCTATGACGAAGTGTTGATGGAAGTCATACCGTATAAGAAAAGATAACTGCAGGACTATGAGATTGATAGAGTATTATTAGTGGGAGAGATTTGTGACATACCTAATAAGTAATTTAAAGCATGCGCTTACATCATATATTGGCTCATATAATTATAATTTACGAAGCAAGAAGCACTTATAAATAACTAAAGAATAATAGTTTAGGACTAACCTTATAAATCCGAAGAATTAGAATTATAAGTATGAAATTATGAAATGAATATTAAAATAATAATTAATATATTAACATTAAGAGAGAACTTGTTTTCATATGTATAACTGAATGGAAATAAGTCAAGCTCAGAATGTGATAAATAAAATTTGTATAATGAAGTATTAGGGAAGTATTTGGAATAACCCTTTGAGTTGGCCGAGGGGTGGGGAGAACGTTGGATCCCGAAATAATGCCAGTTTGCCCATTAAAAAGGAATATTTTTCTTTTTTCCATTATGTTTGGATATTAATTATTTGTTTTATAGTTGATACTTTAATATTTTTAATAAAAGAAATAAAATTTTCACTCTATGTATGATAATAAAGATGAAATGCGAAAATAGAATAAGCAAAATAGCAGATCAATTTTCAAAGTTATATTTTAGAAAATTAATATATATTATATATATATATATATATATATATATAATTATAATATATAGATATATATATATATATAATAATAATATATATATATATATATTATATATATATATAAAATATATATATATATATATATATATATATATATATATATATATATATATATATATAATATATATATATATATATATATATTATATATATATATATATATATTATATATATATTATATATATAAATAATTATAGATATTATATATATATACTATATAATTATATATATATAAATATATATAATATTAATATATATATATACTCCTTATATTCATATTATTCATCCACCATCCTCTCTCACAACTCCAAGATTTGTGGGTTGTAAGAGGCATTACATGCACGTGAAAAGGAAAATAGCACTAGGGAATATGACGCAAGTCAAAAAGAAAAACTCCAAGCCTTATATATATATAGTATATATATATATATATATATATATATATATATTATATAAAATGATAATATATATATATATATTATATATATTATATATCTTTTTTATAATGTAAGAGAAATGTGAGGAAATTTCACTCCATATAAACTTTTGCGCCAAAACTGAAAGGCAAAACACGCGGGATGGCCATTAATGCAAAATAAATAATGTGTAAAAAATAGCATATGGCAACTGTTTTCTGTCTGAAGTGACTCCAAGTTACATTTTTGGGCATCCAAGAATATTTTTTGAATATGATAACGAGAAAGACTTGACAAAAGTACGAGTTGGCGAGAGAGGCAAACTTATGGACATAAAAAGAAATCCGCGACTCGAGCTCTTGAACTTCGACATATGCAACTCAAAGGGTTAAAAGATAAACATTAATTATCATAAACAAGTCAGTAAGATTAAGGGAAATTGTAATTATAAGTGTACCAGGTAATGTTAGGTATTAACTTTTCGTGATAATATAGAGTAAATTTGCTACTGGTGATAAGGCAAGTAAGTGGCAATAATGTGGAACCTCTACATATATAATATATATATAATATATATATACTTATGATATAGGATATATATATATAATATATTATATATATATATATATATATATATATATAATATATATATATATATATATATATATATACGGTGAATATTAAAATAATATATTTATTTATTTTTTAGGTGATGTTTGGAGAAGATGCAGTTTCTGAAGATTTCAGTTTAGGAAACAACAAAGCCCATTATTTGATCTCAGATGCATTGGCGCCATATTTTAAGAAAAATATTATTAAAGACCTTGAAAATGCTTATTGTGCAGTTTTGTTTGTTGAAACTACAAATGCTGCAGGAAAAAAAGAATTGGAAATTGGTGTGAGGTATTGGTCTACAAGTCAAAATCGAGTTCTGTATAGCCATTTACAGACATTTTTCTTAGGTACTGCTACAGCTTCTATTCTAGTGGAAAAATTGAACTGTGCTCTTAATAACTCATCGATTTCATTACAAAATGTTCTTATCTTAGGATCAGACAGTCCAAATGTAAACAAATCAGTGAAAAGATTATTTAACGAGCAAGTAACCATAGTAAGAAAAAAAAGGACTTTTAAATATAGGGTTTTGCAATATCCATACAATACACAATGCTTTTCTAAAGGGTATAGAGGAATTAGGCGAAGATGCTTCAGAATTTATCTTTAGCCTCCATTCGTTTCTTCCACAACTGGCCATCCAGATGGAAAGACTACAGTGAGATCCCAAGACCACCCCTCCTTACTAATCACTATTGTGTTCGGGAAGTTTCAAGTAAGAATGATAAGGATAATATTAAATGTTAGTTTTTGATATTGTTTTCTGAACATATCAAGCTAAACTTTTTACTTAGACCATATGTAAATGTTATTTGCTCTATTCGAGGTATTGACTCTACAAAATATGGTAGTAGTAGGAGGTCCATTTTGGACACCGTAGCTCCGCCCCCTTAACTTGGTGTTCTATCTAGCGCAACATATCGTCCGAGTAGGATGTCACAGGCTTCTTCCAAAAAGAAGAACCATTAATTCATCATTCTGTTTTGTTGTCATCATTGGTTATGAAACTGTTGGAAAGGATTTGCAAGTCAGAAATTCTCAAAGATCTTGATTTAAATAAACGCTCCTGCATTCCTAGCCATTTTAGTTATTAATGACGACAATTTTACCGCCATTGAAAAAGAAATCCAGCTTTTCTGATGATAAGGTATTGAAGAACTTGAGTGGGGAAAAGTATAATGTTAGTAAAAGACAAAACGTTATACTGTCTTAACACATAAAAAAATGTTATGTATGAATCTGTTAAGGCATGCGTTGTAGAACGAATTATCTGATCTGATCGAGTGCTCTCTGATTAGAACAAAAATTTACATACAATGTTACTAAAATCCCCTAATGTAATGAGATTGTCCAGGAAAGCTTCCAAAATTTATAGTTGGAGATTTGCTAGGGTCATTGCCCATTGGAAAATCCAGTAAAGACATATCTTAGAGAGTGGAAACTATACAATTGGAAAAAAGCTGAAACCAGAGTCCGAAAAAAATCTATAGATCTGTATTGGGGCTCAGTTTTTTTAATAAAACTGATCCATCAGAAACACTTCAAGATTTCCAAACAGTTGAAAGAGTAGTAAAAGCTTTACTGTCGCTGTCACATGGTAATGCAGATGTGAAAAGAGCATTTGAACTCAACTCTTACAAGTACCAGGTCATCTATGTCAGAGAGAACTTTAAATGCTTTTAATCACTGTTAAAAAGTGCTCTTAAAATGATTAAATGATTAGCATAACCTTCCCTTATTTCTCTAACTCCAGAGTCCTTTCCATGGGGACGATTTAGCATATTAAACTAATTACATTGTTTACTTGGGATAGAGGGAAAGAGAAAAAACTAGATCGAAAATGAAGCTGCAGAAGGGCTGAACAAGACAAAAAAATTTGCTGAAGAGGGAAAACAAAAAACAAACTTGACCAAAAAGGAAAAAAATTTCTGGTGATGAACAAATGCTGAAGAAGCTACGAAAAAGAAGAGCAGAGCAAAGTGGAAGTGCGGGCAAACTGTTATTGGAAGCTAAAGAAAGATCGGACTTGTTGCTTTTATAAAGAAAAAAAGGATTTTAGTTGAAGCAAGGCTTTGGCCCAAGCGATTGGCTGGAAGGTAAATATGTCACTTAATGATTCAGAAAAAGAAATGCATCTGAAAAAAAGGACGTAAGAGATAATATAAAGTGTAATGAAAAATTTGGATATGTTGCTGTTGAAAAACGAAAAACAAGTCTTATTTCAGACTTTTTCAATAAAAGTTTGGTTACGCTTCCAGGTACAGTTATATTCTGTTCTCATTATTGGTGGTTTGAAACCAAGGACTGTAAGTATATTTTCAAGTATAGTATGATCCTGATGATTATTTTTCTAATTGATTATTAATGGACTTTGTCTAAAAGTAACATTTTTTCTATTATGAATATATACTTTCATCTTCATAATTATTTATATTTGATAAACCAAACTTCTATAGTTCTTATGCAGCTCAAAATATTAATAGTTAAATCAGTAGTGATGCACCGGAGAGTAAATTTTGGCCGGAGGCCGGAGAGATGAAAAAATTTATAATTGTGAACCGGGAGAATGAAATATAGCCACTATGGTGGTATATTTGACCTTAGTCCTATATATACTATAGTATGTCTTTAGTGATGGTATAGAACCAAATAATAGGTATAATATAATATATATTATATATAAATAATATATATATAGGCTATAATTATATTTATGTATAGTAATTTATATATATAAGTATATATATAAAATAGCTTATATGAACGAATATAATAAATATAATATACTATATATATATATATATATATATATATTATATATATATATATTATAAGTATATATATATATTAAGATTGTAATTACTATATATTCTTCAATTCGAAAAACAATCAGATAAGCAATTATATGCCAAATCACTGTGGAAGTTAATGAGTGAGAATATAAAATTAAAAAGATTGCTAACAACCATTGAAGTAAATTAAACTAAACCAAAGGCGAAGCCTGATGAACTGAGTGTAGATTATATCTATATGTAAGTACCTGAGCAATAATGCATTATGAGTCAAAAGTTATTAGTATGAGAAAGGGGACCAGAGGAAAAAGGTAGAAAAACTTAGAAAAAGGAATAGTGAGAGTCCGTGAGAAGAGAGGACATTGAATGATTGAGCTTTTAAATTCTGTTACTGAAGCTGCCTTTAGTGGAAGTACCATTTACAAAGAAAAGTAAGAAACTATGTAATTTACTGGGTAAAACAGTTCTAAATCCAGCAAAATACCAGAAATTTAGCTCCCAATTTGATATTATTCGATGGCAGAAGGTAAATAAAATTTATGCTCAAGAAGAAGGAACTCTAAACAATTTTATAAAAGGCTAAAGACAACATCGGATGTACAATCTAAGAGTTCGATATCTGTAGATTAGACAATGAATTTGCATTGGATCAAAATAATGATCAGTCTCATACCATCCAGATTCACATGAAGAATCTGGAAATGAAACGGGAACGGCAGATATTGAGAAGGAAACACAATTAACACATTCTCCGGAAGAGTGCTTTTGATGACATGATATACCAAAGAAAAAGCTTGCAGAGTATGGCAACACGCGAAGAATATTTACAGATACAATCCTAATACCAACAGAAACTCCAGGGCCAAAAGAAGAAAAAAAGTATATTAGAAGTGTAACACGTCACGAGGGGAGCAGCAGTTCGAGAGAACAGTACACCATCGAAGTCTAGAGAACCCCCACCATCAACTAATAATGCAAAAAGAACGACAAATGTAAGCCAAGATAAATACTAATTTTGTCGAGCACCAGCTTGTATGAACGAAAATTCAGAAATAGGTTAGATCACTGTAAAAATCAATGAGTGGAAAGGAAAGGATGAAAAAGCTCCTTAGCCGGTATGCATTGTCTAGTCTTACCTTGAAAATTAGATTAGAGGAATATTTCTCTCTTCTCCACCGTCAAGTTATTTAGCGAGATAATGTTTAGCCAAGCAGAAAAATATTCTATACAAGTAAAAAAAGGAACGGTCATAAGGTTGCGCTAATCATTAGCTGATCATCTCCTGGTATTCATTCGCATCATAATTTAGAGTAGCCCATCTAATCATTAAAAAATTATTAGAGAATGTTATTAACCAACATAAATTAAGCTAATTTTCAATAAGCTATGAACTTTCTTTCACTGACTTTGTGCTAACAAGTATAATTAGCTTAATTTTCTACAAAAACATTCATATTGATAGTTGATAAACTACGGAATAAATACAAGTATCTGAGTAGGTACGGAGCGTAGGTACATGCCCGCATGGCCGGTAATAAAAAATGGTGAGAAATATAAAGCCAATAATAATATAGTTATATACTGGACTGCTGTATGAATGTAAGAGTGGTATATATTAAATATTAATGTAGGTACTATGTATACGTTACCGTATATATATAGAGAATGTAATATTATATTAATTAATATATATATATAGTATATATATATAATAGTATAATATATATATAGAAGTATAATTAATATATATATATATGATATAGAATATATAATACATTATAGTTTCATTCTTGCTTTCTTTACCTACCCATTACTTCCCAAGACTGGAGTAAAGAGTGCAGCTACAGTAGCAATCGGAAAATGAAAAGACGAAGTTAGGAGAGTAATGATAAGTCAAAATGTTACAACAAAGGAAAGCCCAGCCTTACCCCTGACTCTGTACCATTGAATTAGTGTGTGAAAAACTTCAGTCTACAGACAGGAAAATCCACCAACTAGAGAAGGTTCATGGAACTTCGCGACGGGCCCATACACTATGGTAAATTCGTTCAATGTAATAAGGGTTGTCATGCCCCTGAGCCAGGTGGGGCCACAACCATGCCCCCATATAAAACCCCGCCATTCTCTCCTAAAGATCATTGCAACGTCTGTATTCTTCAGAACTCTGACCAAACTCACCATTTCAATACTCCCTTAACTAGACATTTCGTAAGTGTCAGCACAGAGCTCAATCGCACTTCAGTCCTCTTCGCGTCTCACGCAACAAAGCGCTCGCTTCCCAACCACTACGTAACAGCCACATAAACATCCGCTTTAACCAACCGACTATGCAATTCATCCATTCTAGCGCGAACTGATCCGAAACCAAACCAATCGTACAACCCATACTTTCATTTATCTCTCATTTTACCCCTTTCTTCACAACACACACTACTCTAATAAGTTCCATTCACTAATTTTATTAATGTCTTTACCACCTAGCAATGCTGGCCTAGAATGTGGTCCAATTGCTGAACACATTGGAACTTTGAGAAGTCTGATACTATCTTAACCAGGTCACGCAGATCCCAACTACAATGGACCAATACACAAGGTAACAACATACAACACTCATGTGATAAAGGGACCCAATAAGAACACTCACACAGACTTGAGTCCTTTAAACATTCCTAAAACTAGTATGATTTGCAACCAAGCACACAATATTCCTGAACCATCAACAACCTTTCGCTACTACACTCAATGGCATCATCCGATTCCAACTTCTCGATCCAAACACATACACCTAAAATTTATTTAAACTTTCAGACACTAATGCGCCAGGCTGGCTACACAGCACTTCTAACATAAACTACACCACTGAGGACTTTCCCTCATCACAACCATGAACCTTTACTCTAATATCTTAGCGCCTTACTTCCAAAAACCAACCCTCCTTTACATACGTCCTTGCCAAATCTCTCTACCAATCCTGCTCAAACTCCATGTCCAGGTCGCCACAGTAACATAGGTTTACCAAATCTCCGCAGTAATAATAGGTAGCGGAACCCTCCAGCTCTATCTCAATTCTCCATCATACCTCTAACACCATTTTCGCTTCCATCCCCACCTCGAATTCGTTCATAACACCATCCAGATCGCATGATAAACAAATTGAAAAACCAAGGAGACGTGATAAACACAACCCTGTCTCACTTCGCATTATCCCTTAAACCAATCTACCATTGAACACCATTATTCTTACTACAGCGCTTCACTATCGTAGGCCATACGATTACTCTGTTGATTCCATATCAGAAGCTACCAACCAACACTAGTATATAACACTAATACCATGCCATAAAAGCTTCCCTAATTGTTAACTCAATATCTAGTACGCGCTGATTGTGCAAATTTCCATAAAACCTTAAAAATATAATTTATTCTTCCTTGCTCCCTCATTTGTCAATCAATCAAAATTTGTTTTAAATGATAAAGATTTGATTCCACACATCCATTGCATTACCACTCCTAAAACGCACAACTTGTTTACTAGGATGTCACCGAACGAGTCCTTGCGAGGTCACTGCGGAACGCTACTCTATTCGACTGCAAGATATAGCCAAGCAATGTCATACCATCCCTTACAAAACACTCATAAACTATAATATTCCCTATCAATTTCTACAGTTACCCCTGTGGCTCCCTTACAAGCAAAGGTAAAAATAAGATAAAAATGTACTATTACGGTCTCTCTCCGGAATGCCTTGAAGCTGATACCCCTCCAAAAAAACGCTTTATAATACACACACTAAATCCAAAATCCAGAGTCAATCACCATCTCGCCTGGCGCTTCGGAACATATTCGTACCAGCTGTAGATGTTCATCAAGTATACCGGCAGAGTTTATACCACTTGCTTCACAATTTCTCACTAACTACCCATATGAACCATAACCTCGAAAAGGTCTACTAAAACCTCATCCCAAAATAACCTGTTTCCGTTCTTTGTACCAATCAAACCCACACACATTCACTAACACCTCATCTTTACTGTTAATATGTGCAGATTTTCGAAGTTTTCCTTCCCCACTCCCCTCACATCCATTTCATCGGTTAACAAAAAGCGACGAAGTCCCTATTCGATGTAATTCTAGCAGAATTACTCCGGCGTTGATTCTCGATCTCTAACCTTGCAGCCCTGTTCCATTCCAAGAGAAGAGCAGTTGCGATACCCTCTGTAATGTCCTCATTCATCTCCTTCCAACACTGTTCATTTAAACCTCTGTGTTTCTCCTCCTACGCATGCACCTATTAGTATTCTTTTTTCCTATTCATATAGTATAATTCCAACAGACCAAATATCAGCCCTACATGGATTATTTGCTTTTAGTTAACATTCAAACCACGCTTCTTTTTTACCTTAACCGCTTTCATCATTTTCCACCTCTTCATTCCACCAAATAATCCGCTGTTAACCTATTAACTTACTGTCCTGTACATTTAGCAACATCACAAACTTCTTTGCTGACTACTCAAATTGGCTTCCTTCAAATTTGTCACCCCAGGATTTGTTCAGTATTCATTACTTGTTGCACATTTCAACCGATTTCTAGCGAGCGCTCTTACGATATAACTTGATACCTTATTGTCTGTTGCTTACACTTAACTTTACTCACTCTTTAATTTAAGCTCGTACTGCCTTTTCGTAAATATCACCTTCCGTCTCCATCAACAAGCCCACTAACTTAGAATATTTACATTAGGAAACAAACATAATGATCCGATAACCCATTTCACTAAACCCTCACTTGAAATTTAACATATCCAAGAGAAAACACATACGATTCAACATCTCCTTCTGCATCCAACACAAAATCAATCATACTTTCACTTTTTGGATACCATCTCTACCTACACCAAACTCTAGTATACTATGGATACTCTTGTTGTTTAAAGAAAGTGAATTACACATTACACACATTACCTCTTCTCTTCTACAGAAATCAATCACCTTCCTACCATTCTCATTTTCTCCCGCCATCCCAAAAACCACCTGGTAATATACACAATCCCTTTTACCACATTGGATCACCTATCACAATACCATTCAGGTCGCCCAACACTATCCAAATGGAGAGCATATATACATAATATTATATATATATATACGATAAGGTTATATATATATATATTAAGTAATATATATATTATATTATTATATATATATATTAATAATATATATATATATATATATATATAATTATATATATTATATATTATACAGTGGTTCACACTTTCTGGAAAGTCAGGGAAAAAAAAAATTGTCAGGGAAAGTCAGGAAAATGTGCTGAAAGTCAGGGAAATTCCCAAAAAGTCAAGGGAAATTTCCAAACATATGAAGAATGATCCATGGACGCATATAACATTATTTATTGATATATTTTTTTCCTTACTGTGCATAATTGTGGAATGAGAGATGTATTTGAAAGTGAATGAAAAGGATGGGCGAGGAATGACATTCCATAAATCTACTTCTACTTCTATCCTGTTTCTTTCTATTTTTTATTTCACTATTTACTACTGATTCCTTCCTATTCTGTTCGTAGATGTTGTTCCAAGTTCATCCTTCCGATTGAAGGTGAGTATGGTATATGATGTGTTTTAGACTGTATGACTTTATCTGTTTATATCTTTTCTTTTTAGGGAATTATACTTTTTGAGTTACCGAAGTTGATTTTTGGATTTTTGTGCAGTTTGAAGGTATTTATTATTTATTTATAAAATGATTCAGCAAAAAAAAACTTAACTTTAACGACCAGTGGTTGGACGTCAAGACTGAACCTTGTTTCATTCCTGTTCACAGATTTACAATGTTCTTTACTTAATATTATGAATAGATTTCTTAGTCCAGGTTAAACGTCTCGCAACACACTCTACTCCTTTCTCACTCTTAGAAAGAACTTCACATACAGGAAGTAATCATTGAAATAGTTCCCAGACTCTGATTTATGTTCTAATTAAAAAATGGACAGAAAGATTATTAAGAAAGATGATTCCTTACTGATAAGGACAAGTCACTTGAGTTCCCAATAATAAGCTCTCACATTGTGATTACCTAGTATAATATTTCATTCAGTACCGGAACAGGTGAGTGAGAAACAAAATTTGATTTATTGTCTAGAGGATTGTACACCAATAATAATCCAGTAGTTCAACAGATTACTTGGTTTAGTCACTGAGAATAAGATAAAGCTAACTATACTCGTACTTTGTGACAGTAGAAGCTCATTTTACCCTTTGAATATATATAAATTCAAAATTGGTTATGAATTTGAGATGAATATTTAGTACAATTTTACAGTCAACTTGATTAGGTCATTCTTCCTGATTCTCAACATTATAGTTGTAACTTCCTGACTTACTCTGTGTATAATGACGGGAGAATTACCATTGTTAGGCCTACAGAGTATTTAATTAAAATTCTTAGGACTTAGTAAATATATATCACAGCAGAATGGAGATGATACTCGTGACAGAGTTAAAGGATGTGGTATTTGTCTCTTATACAAATTATAATAGAGTCAGAATGTTTTAGTGCTAGAAGAGCAGTGCTGATAATAACGAACATAATGATAGCTTGATTATACGTCCCAACAAGAACGAGTTGCATCACAAAATGTACGTGTAATGATAGTATCCTCTCTCATTGGAGTAAGTTACATAAGTAGGTATGTGAGTTTTACAGCTCAAAATAATGTTGTGATTGACTTGAAAAGTGTGAAGACAGCTGGAGGAGACGATTAGTGAAGATTTCGAATTGATTGAAAGAACATCTCAGAAAGTTCAGAACATATGAGAAGAAAGAGAACTAGAACTAAACAAGTGACTCTCATAGTAAAAAGGAATATTATCCGTGACAGTATTCAAATAAACTTGAAAGAGCGAAATCTTAGAGAAACGAAGTTAAAACTAATCATGACTCTATTATAAATGTCAGGAGAACGCCTATTGTGGAAATTCAAAAATTCAACTATTTAAATTGGAGAAAAATTTAATCTAAATCTCCCCATTTAGGAACTTTTTGTTTCTGGTAAATTTTACCAGTGGTAGACGTCTTCTTATTCAGCTGATAGGGCTCGATATTAATGTAAGCGTTTTTTCTAATTTAGTTATATTCAGTTATTTTTGTATATTATAAAATATATATCTCATATTTCTTTTCTGCGAAAAAAAAAAAATATAAAAAAGAAAAGGGCTCCTTGTATGCAAATTGGGACTTAGACTATTAGAGATAACTGTTAAACATTAGGATATAAAAACCAGAAATACTATAAAAATTATAAAGTTTTTTTTAAATTTCATATTCCCGATGATTTGTCATAAGATGAACATAAATTGTATACTAAAGTTAAAAAAATTATTCAATAAGTGGTGATTAAAATTCGCGAAGGATAAAATGAACTGCAGTAAATGTAAAAATGAGGTCTTAAGGTCTATTTTAAATCAGTAATATAGAGTTAGCTCAACTGCGATAAGTTAATTAAGATAGTACAAACAACAAAGGGATTAACGAACATCGGCTGTATAGAAATACATTGGAAATTAGCAGGATTGATTGGATTACAGAATATGGCATATATAAAGTCAGTGAGGAAATCAAATTAAAAAATTATTCAGTGTGAGCATTGAGAAGTAATAAGAGTATTATGAAGTATTTCGAACTTCTTGAAGACTATTCCGAACTTCATGAAGAATATTCTTAACTTCACCAGCTGAGCATTTTAAAATCTATCGGTACAGACTTTTATTGCATGTAATACAATAGTAAATTATATATATTATGTTATACTCATATATATATATTTTTAATAGTTATAATATTTATATATAAGGAGACGTAGAATTGAGTATCCGTGTAAGATTATCGATTTATATATATATATAATATGATACTACTCTCTCAGATCATTTAGTTATAACTTTCTCTGCCTATCATAATAGATTTATGCGTTACTAAATCGATGCTCAAACATTTGGGCTTAGAAGAATCTTGTTGAAACTTTAAATGCTCTTTAATAACACGGTCATTGAAAGAATTTTAAAATATGAATTATTTTACCTATAATAAGGTATATCATATTTGGTTTATACACTAACTTTTACTTCTTTCATTTTCAGTGGATATAAATATTGTATACATACGAGATAAGTTATAGAGTATTTTATGGGCATTATTCTATTTTTCAATATATACCCCAGAGATATCTCAGTGAATGTTAATATCCTCTCCTCG
>JABUQX010126819.1:0-30002 GCA_015478945.1 Trachelipus rathkii | reverse complement strand
CTGTCGCTTCACAAAGAGAACCTTAAACACGTAGACGCTTAATCACCATAGTATCTTACGCGGATATCTCTTTATAAGGTTTGACTTTTGACCGTTGATTGGCTACATTGTCATAACATAATTTCCCACGTGCGGTTTCGTGCGGAAATATTAACCAATATTCATTTGGATTTGGGTTAGTAACTTAAATTTTACTGTTACGTGGATTCTATGGTATTTGCCCCGAAAAGCTTCTTCACGAGATATACGTTAACTCTTCATAGCGAGAACCTCCGCGGCGAGAGATGTTCCTTTTGATGAAGGCATTGACACTATTTTTTCGACGTCTGAAATTAGGCTTTTATTGGCTTCCTAATTCCCCTGTGGGTTTTCGATAGCTTGTAAAACTTTATAAACAATTTTACGGATTTGGTTAGTAATTTTGACAATTTACTTTCACGTGAGATTTGTATTTACATAAAGAATTTTAGCTTTCACGTGAATATACGCTTTCTTATGGATTACCGTTCGCAGTCAGAGATATCTTTTATGAATTTTTGATACTTTTTGACGGGTTGGATCTATTGGTTATATGGTTATACACACAATTCCAGATAGTTTACGGTGTGCAAATATATACATTTTCACGTTAGTTTTGGTTAAGTAACTGGTTGAGATTTACCAGTTTACTGGATTTTGTACTTACAAAACAACTTTTTACTCAGTGGATTTGACGCTTAATTCTTCTAGTGATAGACCTGCGCGCAGAGATTTCTGCTTTATTCGATATTTGGATACTTTTTTGAACGTATAATTGGTATTTTTGCAAATATCAAATCCACGGTAGGGTTTTCGTGCCGAAATATTACTAAACACATAATTTACGGTGATTGTTGGTAGTATTGAAAGCTAATTTACGTGGAAGGTTTTGTGCTTACAGAAAGAATCCTTATTCACGTATATATACTCTAAATCCTCGCATAAAATAATGCTTACGGAGATATGCTGTTTATAAGATTTGATTACTTTTGCTACCACAGATGTGTTTTATTGGGTATAAACATAATTCTCACGTGGGATTCGTGCGGAACTATAAATAACAAATTCACGTGAGATTTGGGTTATATCGACTTCGAATTTACTATACGTGGAGTGTTTCATGACGATTTCAAAAGACACTCTTTAACTCACGTAGAGGTTATAAGCTATTGCTTTATTGAAAGACCTTGTGAGAGAGGGCAATTGACAAATCTATGGACTATAGTCCTTCTTGAAAGATTCATTTATTTTTGAAGCATAACAAATATAGCAATCCCACGTGCTTATGCCGGAAAGGTCTCCGCAAAATTAATGTGATTTGGATGTCATACTTTGAAACTATTTACGTGGGTATTTACAAAAGACATCCTTAACCAACGTAGATGCAATACGCTAACTGCCATCGATATTTCTTACGCGGAAATATCTTTATGAATTCTGAGGAGATTTTCACTATGGGTTATTAACCTACACCGAGTTAAGGTTTTGTTTACAAAAAAAAATATCGATATCTAGTAGATATTGTTTGTAATGCCAGAAGTTAGGTAGGGTTCGGTTAGGTTATGCTTACGCGAGCATATCGTTTAAAAATTTCGTATTGCAGAAGCGGCACGATAAAGCTGATGTTATTAGATCGCAACAGTTTTAGCCGGGTTTCGTGCGTTTGATTTTCTATATTTTAGTACGAACCTAACCTTACGTGAAGGTTATGTGTCTTCTTTCTTCGTACCATATCAAGAACGAGTCTATAGCACGTCCCCAGCGAGACGTAGGACACGTTTTAGCATATCCCGGAGGCTAAACGTACTCTACTACCAAATTTTAAGGGCTATAAAGTTACCACCTTTTTAAACATTGCTTGCGCATTATTCGTGTCTGTTGTCTTCTAATTGAACAAACCTACGTGATTTTCTGCCTTTTTGCGTATAAAATGTTCGGTTCATATAGTTTACAGTCTATTGACGAAAACATTTTTACGCGCAACGAATGTAAGAAAAGAGTTAAAAGCTATGCGCGAGAAAACAGAGTTTAAAAACAACCTTTGCGTATGAAAAAACGCAGTGAATTTAGAGTTAGGTTAGGTTAGGTTCAGCGTTAGAGTTAGTTAGGGTTAGCTTATGGTTATAGGTCTAGGTAAGGTTGAGTTAAGTTAGGTTAGGTTCAGTTTTTTAGGTTAGCGTTAGGTTAGGTGTAGTTAGGGTTAGGTTAGGTTAGGTTAGGTTAGGTTAGGTTAGGTTAGGGTTTAGGTTTAGGTTAGGTTTAGGTAGGTTAGGTAGGTTTAGGTTAGGTTAGGTTAAGGTTGGTGACAGGTTAGTTAGGTCTAGGTTTACGGTTAGGTTTGGTTAGGCTTGGCTTGGCTTGGCGTTGATCCGTATAGGTTAGGTTTAGGTTTAGCGTTAGGCTACGGTTAGGTTAGGTCTATGTGTGGTTAGGTAGGTCTGGTTAGTTTAGGTTAGTGTAGGTTAGGTTAGGTTACTTGGATGGATCTAGGTTAGGTTAGGTTCAGGTTTAGGTTGGTGTAGGTTAGGTTAGGTTAGGTAGGTTAGGTTAGGTTAAGGTTAGTAGTTATTAGGTATAGGTTAGGATTACGTTAGGGTGTAGGGTTGGTTAGTTTTGTGTAGCGGTAGTTAGGTTTAGGGTGTAAGGTGGCTAGGCGTTAGGTTTAGGTTAGGTTAGGTTAGGGTGTTAGGTTAGTAGGTCACGGTTAGGTTAGGTTAGCATTAGGTGGATAGTTAGTTAGTTAGGTTAGTTAGGTTAGGTTCTAGGTTAGTTCGTTAGGTTAGGTATAGGTTAGGTTAGGTTAGGTTAGGTTTAGGTTGTAGTCAGGATTAGGTGGTCTTAAGGTTATGTTAGGTTGGTTGATTAGGTTAGGTTTAGGTTAGGTTGGTTCGGTTAGGTTTGGTTAGGATTAGGTTAGGTCTAGGTCTAGGTAGCGTTAGGTATAGCGTTAGGGTTAGTTAGGCTTAGGTTAGGTCTACAGGTTTGGTGTAGGTTACGGTTAGGTTAGATTAGGTTAGGTAGGTTAGGCGTTAGGTTGTTAGGTTGTTAGGTTTAGGTTAGATTAGGTTAGGTTAGGTTAGGTTAGGTTAGGTTATGTTAGTTAGGTTCAGCGTTTAGGTTTAGTTAAGGATCGACCTGACCAGAATCTACTGAAAAACACTCTTTTTACACGCAACTGGAACAAATTCTACGTAATATTTTGACTGGTTCGGTTAACAGTATAAGTTTGGTGTTGTTTTTCTCTCGAATTCCACCAATTCACGAGCGGATATATTTCTACGTAGGTTTTTGATGTTTTTTGTCTTTCGACCATTTTTTACGCGTTGCTAAACCGGAATGTCACGTGAACAATTTCCATTATCTATGCAATGTATAGGTTTTCCTTAAAAGAAGTCACTTCTTTTAGCCGATAAAAAATAATTAAGTATTTAAATTCTTTTTTTACGTAACGAAATTCGCGGTTTTGTTAAAAAGAGAACGAATTCTCACGCGCATTAAACGAACCCCACGTGAGAATTATTTGGCGGAAAGACCGAGTAACATCAGCGTTGAGAATTTCCAATTGAGGTGTAGTGGGTTTACCTTTTTATACGCCAAAAAAGTGGATACTCACTGTGAAATTACGAGGTAATCATGCCAACGTATAGTTTTCCTTAAAAAGTCACTTTATTTACGATATACCCAATTCCAGCTCTTCGTGTAATTTTCCTTTTTTTCGTAAGGAATTACGCGAGTTTTGTTAAAGAACAACACGTTCTCACGCGCATATAACGAACCCCAGCCGTGAAAATTATTTGCAGAAAAAAGACAAAACTCGCGTGAGTTTTCCATTGTATTTGGTGATTTTTATATGCCAAAGGAAAACGTCTCACGTGCAATTTGCTTAATCTATCGCAGACGTTAGTTCCTTAAGAAACGGTCACTTTTCTTAAATCAGATTAAAATATAAAATTCGGTGTAATTTCCTATTATTTCGTACAGGAAATTCGCAGTTTGTTTAAAAACGAAACGATTTCTCCAGCATTTAAACGAACCCCGTGAACAATATTTGCGGCAAAAAAACGAAGCACCTCGCGAGCAATTTCCGATTGAGTCTCGTTAACTTTTTATACGCCAAAGAATTAACATTCGCGTGGATTTTCTTAAATACTTTCAACGCATAGTTTCCTTTAAAAATAGAACACACTTTTCACCGATAAAAATAAAAGTTTGCGTATTGTAAATCTATTTTTCGTTGGTCCCTACTACCTCGCGCAGGTGGAGTGATATACCGCGAACCGTGGTCTTTTTAAATTAAAGAAAAACGATTCTCACGACCGCATTAAAACCAAGACCCCACGTGGCGGGAAATATTTGCGAACAAGACGGAAAAAACTCGCTGAGATTTTTTCTGCGGCCTCGCCGGAGATTTATAGCGCCAAGGATTAACCTCGTGTGGGAAATTTTCTATTACTACGGTAGAAGTTTTCCTTAAAAAAAAACACTTTTTTACGATAACCTGCCATGAAGGCGAAAATTCCTATATTTCGTACGAAACTCGCGGTTTTCTTAAAAATAAAGAATTCTCGCGCCCAAACACATCTCACGTGGAAATTATTTGCGAAAAAACGCAAACCTCGCGTGAGATCTCCCATCGATCCTGTGGATTTATTTAACGCAAAAAAGGAAACCCTCGCGTGGAATATTCAATAATTTACCTCATCGTATAGTTTTCATCCTTAGAAACGGAACCCCTTTTTCGTACGTCAAATGAACAAAGATCGCTTGCTAAAAATTACGTTATTTTCCATACGAAGACTCGACGTTTTGGTTAAGAAAAAAAGGAACGATGTCTCAGCGCGGCCTTACAGGCAAACAGCCGCCGGTGGAGATTTATTTAGCGAAAAAGAAACCCGCTGGTGAGATTTCAATTCGAGTTCCTCAGTGAAGTTTTATACGCCATAGAGGATGTAAAAAACCTCTGGGTTGGAAATTTTCATTATTTACCTTCAACGGTATTCTTACAGAAAAATACTTTTCTAGATAATATAATTCGTTCGATTACAATTCCTTGTTTCGTCACGCGAAACTTCGCGGCTGTTGGTTAAGAAAAGAAACGATTCTCGCGCGCATTCAAAACCGAATCGGACGGTGGAGAAATTATTGTTTGAAAAACCGAAAACCAGCGTTGAGGTTTCATTCGAGTCATCGGGTGAATTACTGTAACTGCACAAAAAAGGAGAACCTACGTGTAGATTTCAGCGCGGTTTAATCGAACTTCTAGTTTTCTTCTAAAATTTACTTTTTAACGATGTTAATAAAACACAACGCGGACTATTTTGATTTTTCGTACGGAAACTTCGATTTGTTAAAGCAGAAACGATTTTCCCGCTCATTCAAAACAACCTCATCGGTACGAAATTTTTGAGGAATAAAAAGGAAAATCCTCGCCGTAGATATAAATTTCACGTGTATTTAAGTACAACGTGCGGTTTTTTGTTTAAAAAGGAGAAAAACAATCTCACGCATATTGAAACAAAACCCCACGGTGAAAATTATGAGAAAATCTTGGATTATGCTTTTTTTGCTGTAATAGAATCAAATAAGAGCATACAAAAAAAATCTTCACGATGCGTTAGGTTGTAGACAAAAAAAATTGAAAGCTCAATTGAACTCAAAAATGTTTTTAAAAATCGGCATATAAAATTTTACCTAGCCTTTTACCAAATATTGATGTTGAAATACATGATTAACAAACAGTAGTTCGCGCGTTGCAAAGCATACATTATAGTATATATAGTGTACATGACATTTGTAATTAATATTTTCCACGCCATTCACTTGTTCGTTTCTCCACAACCTATCAACTCACGTTTCTTAGGAGGGTTGATTTAAATAAAAGGTTTATAAACGGCGAATTACTTGCTTATGTTCTGACTCGCTCGGAGACGCGAATGGTACCAAGCAACAACCGGCCCAGGCCTTTCAGTTAATTGTATTGATGTTATGCACTAAGGTCATGCATGCTTTAACGACGTGAAATTCGTCGAAATTGTCGTATAAATAGTTCGGGCCGGGTTGCGGCTGAGTATGGTAACGACCATCTCTCGCCAGTTTTGCCAACATTCTGTATCGTAAAATCCACAAAGCTGCACATAAAACTTAGAACATGAAATAAAATCGAATTAGAGTAAATGACTCGAAATGGTCCCTCTAGCTCACCGAATCAATAATGATAGGAAATCGGTAATCTGTACAATTATAAAATCGTAATATGATAAATGAATGGTATAAAAATATTATACTGCAATAATAATAATTATTGAAATTATTTAGAGAAATAATAATCAATCAAGATAGCATATTCAACAATCCATAAAAAAATCACATAATCGAAACAGATTAATTATCAGAATAAATAAATTTATCAATCTAACTAAATGGATAGCTGTAACATGGCACCTTTCAATAGCTCGCATTTTTATTACATCAACAGAATGCCATTTCTGCCCGAACTCACGCTCACGGAACGCTTCGGTCAAACAAACATTTCTCCCAGAAATAGTTGTTAATTTTTAAAAGCGATGATAATGACGATTGATCGAATTTTGTTACATAAATAACTATAACTTCACAGATAAAATCCATTTTGAATGGAGTAAGTTTGTAGAATGGGCAAACCTCACCCTTGGAATAAAAAATGGAATTTTGATCACGTTTTCCTTCTTGAAACACAAACTATCCATTTTCTTTCTCAAAATTTTTCTTTAGGGCCCCAGGAATGGCGGTATTTGGAGAATATCAAAAGAGTATAGCTGTAACGTGGAAAACGTCGAGAGGACAGAAGAACATCGATCTCCATGTTTTAATATTAGAAGACTCTTATTAAATAGTGGGTTGAAAATCCACGACTCCAAGGTGTTAAAGACCTGTTACCAAGAATTCATCCACGACGACGCAGAGGAAGCTGCTCTTGTGCGTGTTTTTGACACTCCGTCTACCAGGATCAGCTTTCCGAACCCAATAGGAGTAAAAATAAACCGGAATAATTATAACTGGTGGTAAACATTTCATTCCATGAGGGAAAAAACATTAGCGAACAGGCTACATATTACTAGCTAAAGGCGATGTGAAAAGAAATAATGAAAAAACGGAGACATCGGTTGACCCCCTCGTTCGCTAAGAGCCGGATCTTCGCTTTCAGTGTTAGCATGCAGGTTTAGGAAGTAAAAGACTAATTTTTATTACAGAGTTGGTGACGCTTCCTGTTCAAAAAGTAAAACCTAATATAAAAAAGAGAAAAGCATAGGATTCCCCCGTCGGATACGCCCCAGCCTGATTATTCTCTTTTAATCTAGAAATAATAACAATCTAATTTAACCCTAAAGGCAATTATTTAAAAATTTACGATGGAATGTCTAACCCTTAATTCACTAGGTATAAAAACTTCGAATATTCTTTTCAAACTCCACCCCATGAGGATTGTTCTATGTCCAATAGATTTACGACCTTCTTTCCGTCCAGTGTAGAAAATAATGGGAGTCTAAAATATATGAGACTTAATCTGCTTTGAATTTTTAGTTCTGCCGCGAGCAGCTTAGACAGAAGGTCTCCTCGGGATTCATATACGTTCTCCCCTTCAGGGCAGGCACCTGGGCCTGAGAATACGTATCTCCGGTGGTTGACCCGTCTTTGAACCCCAATATTCAAGCAGGCTGGGTTATTGAAGTTCCGGGTTGAGTAAAACTATTCCGTCAAATTTTTACGCGTTCTGAGATGAACTGGGTCCCTATGTTAGAATAGAGTTTTATCAAGTCTCATCTACAGGAGAACCAAGTGGCTGAAGCAATTCCCTACTGCTCAAATATTATTTGTTAAATGATCTGCTGGCCAGGTGTAACCTAACTCAGACAGTTACATAACATTAATCACCGAGCACCCAATTGCCCCTTCGTTGCTACAACGGCCGCAAGGCGCGAAAATAAATCAGCTCTCAGGGAGTATCACTAAGGAGTGCCTCTTCATGATTCAATGATAGGAGAATGAAGCGTTAAATGGCCTGAAAAGTTTTGCCTGGGCCTGTACCGTGTTTAGCAGAAACATTAGCCCCTATAAATGACCAAGGGGGGTCACTCACCCAGGTTCTGCTACAACGTACTAGTTTGGTCAAGAATCTATCAGTGCCAGGAAGCTTGTTGCAAAAGGAGGTAATTTTCTTCTTTTTTATGAAATAACACAACAGTTCCGGAGGTCAAAGAGTTCTAGCTTGTGAAAGACAGATAATTTAGTAAGACTTTAATGGCGATTAGGCCCGTTTTGGGCGACCACAGGACTTCGTTCGCCCGCATGCATTATATTATAAAAAGAAGACCACACTTATTATTTGTTCCGAAAGCATCTCATGCCAAGGCGAAGCGGTCTCAACCGTGTATAGAATAAGAAGTGATTCAATATCTACACTGACTCCTTTTCACGATTTTTTGTGGAAACTTCACGAGAATACTCGGTACACGTTGTTTCGTCGAAGGTTCTAAACAGCTAGTGCCCTACGCAAAATCTATGAAATTCAAATAACTCTCGAGAAAAAAAAACAACTAGGCGTAATAAACGGTGGAACGTTAAAATAATATTTTTAGGACTCTTTGCACCAGTCTCCTTTAATGTATCAGAACATGGGGAAGTAACGAAAGTAGATTCGTGCTTTACGCTGCGGCGAAAGCCCGACAAAAATATGATTTAAATTTAATTTTGGTTTCAGTTACAAAGTTATTGCTTATTATAATTTTTTTTTATAAGCCACCACAAGAAAAATATAGTCCAATTTTGTCCACAGACATTTGGAGAGCACATATTGACCCTGAAATTAAAAAAAAAAATATTTATTACAAAAAAAACATAAACATATTAGTAACAGTATACTAAAGGTATTAATCCCGCCGTGGAACTACCCATAATAGAAGACCCCGAAAATTCGAAGCTAAAAAGCCCCGGGAACAGCTACCTGAGAGAATAAAAAAAAAGAAAATAATACCAGTACTATTTTATTATGCAACATTACAAAATATTATTGGAACATAAATGAGAAAAAAAAAATTAAAATTTTATAAGAGTAGTAGCCGTTAAAAGGCGGACCTGTGTTTAGTCCACCGCCCCGCAAATCTTACGGAACCCACCCGGTTTGTCTACCAAACCTATATCAATTAATTAAACTGAAATTTATATCTTAATAAATATAAGAAAAAATAAAACAAAATAAAAATAAAACAGTAACCATCCTTCTGCGTCCTTCTATATTCTACTATCGTACGAGCACCTGAAAATGCGGCTCATATAGACATCGTATAATTGAACCGATAATCCATAATTATAGGTACGAATAAATGTTTTAGCTTAAAAGTAAAAAATACCTCTCAGTTAAATCTTGGCACTACACAAAACAAGGCCTGTTAAGTAATGGTCCCAGGTTCATTCAGGTGATTATGTGAACTAGGATATTAAAGTGTAAATTCTAACGCGTCAAATAGACCCCGCACGATCGGTGGGATCTAAAATAGACGTTTCCCCGAACTGGACATGTATAAATTCCCGACTTGTTTCATGTAAATTTCGCTGTCAACAATGTATAATGCCCTACCCTATAATGGAATTTAGTCAGAACATAAATATCGTTTAAACCCTTAATGCGTAAAAATTATAGAGAGAAATAATGTCCAAATTAACTTACTATAAGCATTACAAAAAAAAAAAAAAACACAAAAAATACAACAAGGTATCGTTAAATGTCGAGAGAGCTAATCGACCATTTCTCATTTGGCCCCTCACAATTAATCCGTACACCTCTACATAGTAGCTTGGTACCACGGCTATTACACCAAGTGTTAAACCACACACTTCAAAAAAGAAGTGCGGGTTCCTTGATATCCGTTCCCTAAATCTTCGGTTAATCTACGTGAAATCTTATGCTGCGTGCTTTCTTCGACCCGATATATAATTCTATTTAAAGTCAAGACAAGAATACAATTTGGAGGAATGACTCTTCCCTGTTTACGCGACCAAATTTGTTTTCTGTTATAACTATATGTTAGCGCTGGTCACTTGGCAAAATGCTTAAGCCGCTAAGAATTGTGCCCAATGGCATGGGTTGAAGTGGAAGGCGCCGGAATAGAGGTTAGTTAGGACTTTCAGAGACATCAATCTTAGTAAAGAAATGTGAAGTTCTCTCGCCAGTTTAGCAATTGGTCTGCTCTAGTTTTTATTACTTTAGAATGTACTTTATTTATGAATGGTTGATTAAGTTCTTGTATCCGAACTTAATTTGAAAAATTAAATCTCTTTATTCATCTTATTAAATTAAATACATCCTATATTTACTTTGAGAAATCTCGAGTATTAAAATAATATTACTAATTTATTAATTCTGTCACCCCCCCTAAATTGATACTTACCATATTATAATTTCTAATTGATATTTACATTAAATTAATAAATAAATAAACAAGAAGCACAATGTAAACTTTCCTTTGTAATTCATAACTGTTATTTAATTCTTCCCTATCTAATAATTAATGGATTGATAGATTATATCTGATTATAATTATATATTATATATTATTTAATATTTTATAAAATTAAAATACTTTTGTATAACTTATTATCATGGTATTAACTTATTCATATATAGTATATATATATATATTTCATTATTGTAACCGTGAGATGTAATAAAATAAGAGCAAGCTAACATTCTGTGCCTAAATAACTAAAATTATTTTAAAAACGAATTTACTATAATTAATTATAATCAGCAAATATCGTTTACCTATACGTATAATATTTACAAGTTCCCCTGGTTTAATCGACGAAATATAAGGAAGGAAACATTAAGTATTCTGTAATAAAATAATTATTTATTTAAATTTATTAGGACTTTAAAACAATGCTTTCAAAAATTTTTGTTATTATTTACTTTTTCATATAGTTCCTTTTGGCAGCAACTATACTTTACTTTGCATAAACCATCCGTGAACAAATCTACAATATAGAAGTTTATGTTGTATCCATTCTACTATATATATTTTAATATCTTATTAAAATAATTTCTATATTGAAATTAAATAATATAAATAATTAAGTATGCATCCCATTAAAAAAGTCGCTCTTTTAGCAACCTACATATATATAGGAGTAGTTATATATACCTTCCTCATTTAAACTTATATAATATAGTATTATACTATAAAAATTATGAGAAAAAAATATGGCCTATATATCCACGTCATAATTTATGCGATAAATAGGTAAAAATACCCAAGTACATCGATATCCGTCACCCTGATTCTGAGTGAGGTGTATCCCACAACGAAACCGCTCTTTTATGTCTCCCCAAACCGGATAAGTAATGGATTAAATACAATAAAATAAGCTCTCCTGTATAAATTATGCGCCTTTGCTTATGACAAGTTCCTTACTGTGATCCGATGAAATCCACTCCTCTTTGCGTAGCACATTCTATTGCCCGTACAACAACTTTGTACAATAAAATATATTACTCATCTAGAGAAGAAAAGAGTTACCCGAAATAACCTGTTGTTCCTAAACACTGGCCTAACCTCCTCGACTGTTTATCACCCGAATGCCATCCTTCCTACGCTAAATCCTCAGGAGTGATTACACAAAACAAACAATACAAGACAATATATGCGGACGGCCGAAATACAGATATTCCTACAACACAGAGTAAAAGATGCAACAAAAACAAAAAGTGAAAAGAACTTTAATTAAACGAAAATCCATAACGAGCACTATACAAATATGGCACAGAAAAGCTGTGAGTTGTTATCTATGAAGACACAAAAAGAATAACAAATACTACAAAGCACACTGAGCGGGAATGATTGAGGAAGAAGAAAATTGTACACAAACTTAAAGATAGCAAGAAGATCATATTGAGAAGGTTAACTGCAAAAAGAATTATGAAACAAGACTCAAGATTAAAAAAAGTTAGAGTAAAATTTTTGTTAAACCCAACTCTTCGAGAGACCCCACAAATCAGAAAAACTTAAAATTGCTTCTCTTATGTAATAAACTAATAAAATCGGAAGGTACGGATGGTAAGATGAGTCAAAGATCGATTCGATGATGAGTATCAAAAAATCGTTAAGAATGTTTTGCATAAGTGTCTCAGGAAGAAATTAATTTATTTCTTCACGTAATTCTTGAAGTAATGACATGTTATAAATAAATATTTTACCGTATAATATACATAATTAGTGTCAAATTAGTGTTATAAAATAATATAGTTACGCTGATAGCATATATTACTATATATATCAGATATCATTCCTAATAACATAACTAAAATTAATAAATATGTTTAACATGTCATTATATTACTACTCATAGGTTTTTTCTCTAATTTTATGTTCTTTACATATGAAGAAGAAGAAGAATTGAATAAAAATCAAGTATATAAATTATGAGTACCTGTTAAACATTCTTCTTTTATTCAATATAAAAAATATTTTTTTATACTTAAATTTTTAATCATATTTCTGAACTAAAATGTATAGAATTTAACCTCAGCCCTATCTAGAATTATAAATTAAAACATTTCATTATATTGTTCCTAACCGCAACGTTCTAACGTGGTCGGGGCCTCTAAAAACCAATAACTCAGTTCGCTCGCGAAAAAACATATTAGTCCTTCTCTCCCCGTCGATTAACACATGAATCAGTGACAAATTTTAACCCTTTTCGCCACCAAAGTCGATATAGCAATCAAATAAGAAAAAATGTTATCTCTATCCTCCAATCCGTGTAAAGCAAACACCCTCCAGCGATTGCCAGTAGGATGGCCCATTCCCTACTGGCGATTTCTTTAATGAAGGAGAAAGGACGAAGCGTTGGCGTTCCTTTACAGAACTTTTAGCTGCGTGCTTACAGTGCAAATAAGAACAAAAAGGATTGAAAGACACGAAAGTTGAGAATTTTATATTTATATTCCTAAATAATCATAGAATAAATTAAAAATTATATTTTAAAATAATAAAAAAATTTTTTTCACATATATATGATCCCCGTAGAAAAATTTTAATCATACTCTAGGATAGTGAATTGTAACTTAACTTTACCATAAATTCCATTTATCTGAAATAATATAACACACCCGCGCCCATCCGCCTCCGTACTTAACGAGCCTATAGAAAGGGCTAACTAATGGTAGATTCACTGTCCTATAACTAAGTCTTCCTTAATCAGCTCAGAACGTAAATCCGCGAAGAAGGATAATTTAAGTACTTATCTCGCAATATAAACGCCGGGTGCCCGAATACTGGTAATTTGAGTATTTTTGACATGGCTTTCGAGGCGTAACCTCTGCATTATTGATCCCCCAATAAGAGAGACGATTTATATCATCATCGGACCTTCGAATTTATTCATGTCTCCCTTTTAGAAGAAGGCTATTTACCTTCGTTAAACGTTTCCTCATGTGTTGGCTCCACGTTGATGATCTTTGCAATTTTCCATCGGAAAATGAGAACCTCGCGCCGTCGAAGATAGTTGTTTCTCGTTACTACCTTACGAAAGCAGACCAAATGCGCCGGTGGTTAGCTTATTGCACGATGTTATATACTCCCCCATGATCTCTACATTTACGCACGCACTACCGAGTGTTATCCCTTTCGCCGAAGAATCATTCGACGTAGGAGGCATTTGTGTTATCCATCCAACATCGTACGATCAAGTGTCCATATCTCCGTAGGGACGGAGAGAAGCTGAACATTCCCCCCAATAGAAAAATGCACAAATCAGAAAAATATAATTTTTGATGCAAAAACTATAGACATATGGCTAATTTAATTTGCTGTCCCTTGGCGCTTAACATCGGCGGATCAATGCCGGATATAAACGCTGACACAGCGGAGCCTATTGTCACTTTAATAGCTCGTTGTTCCCCGTCTGTTTAGGCCGAAAGCGGGAGAGCCCCGCCAAACAAAACATTCCCGTCTTACGCAGTGAGGGAATACCTTGGACCCACTCCGTTTAAAGGGTCTAAAATACCTATTTATACTTTGAGCTTTCTAGGAATATACCAACCTCCAGAGAATTCTAACCCCGGCTCACAAACTTCCGATTCTCCCTGGAGAATCATAGATAAAATCCCGAGACCCTACCGGTTCACTCGTATGGTTGGGACCCCTCCACGAGCCCCAAAATTAGAATTAATGACAAATACCCACTAAATATGCTAAGAGACGCAAAAATCACACTCAGATTATCCATATCGACTATGCTGGCACCTCAAGAAGGTAAGCAATTTAGAGTAATCTTGTTACCAATAAAAATAAATTAATAACAGAGCAGTAATTAATCGACATCAATAAAATACTCACACAGTATAGGCAAAATTGCAGGAATATTCAATAAGATATTTAATATATTATTATACTTATATATAAATAATAATATAATAAATCAGCACGAATTAACATAGAATGCAAGATTGTTTCAAATTGACATAAGGTAAATATACTCACATAAATCAATGAAAATAACATATAAGTGAACTAGAGTGAAAATATACAAATCACATAACCCGTATATGAATGCCAAGCAACAAGACATAAATAATCAATGGTCCAAAGTAATTACATGAATTACACCTAGTAATACTATGTTCTAAACGATATTATCCCACTGAAATAATGCAATAATAAAAATAATCATCTAACAATGCCTAGATAGAGTACCTCGAGGATGATAAGAGATGAATGAATAATAACAACAACAGCAATCATCTCTCGCGTGCCCTTGGGGGGGTTGTGATGCTGCGATTCACCCCGTAAAAATAAATTCCAAGTGCACCCCCAACGCGCTAATAGACCACGTTACCAAAATAAATACTCTCTGTCCCGGCATAGCAAAATAACAAATAACAGCAAACACACTGTACACTGTCTTCATGCATGCTCGCCCTGGAACAAATCCTAACAAACTATCAAATCTAACACAGCTAATAAAAAACAAATTAAATAGCCTGAAGCTCGCAAAGCGATAAAGAAATTAATAAATAAGCAAAAAAGGGAGTGAACAAACAGCAGCACAATAGAGGCCAGAGGATAATAAGCCATTCACACTGATGCAGAAAGCAGCCGGAAATGAATCATAATGATAATCTCAGATATGAGTATATTGAGTCAATGAAGAAGTATAGAGCCTAATAATGAAAGAATTAAGATTAACGGTCACTAATACCAACCGCTTCATATCGTAGTTGTCAGTTGGTCGCCTCCAATCTTCCATCGATGTCCCAGTCTTTCTACCAAATCTCTCGTCTTTGATAAAGATCGCTGTCGTATTCGTAGTCGCACTTACGCTCTTTGGTATCGTTAAATATTAATCCCCAATTCCGAGCAGAAACTTTGAAAGGCGTATAACAATACCCCCAATCCAACATATCGCAGGCAATCACACCCACCAACCAACATTATTTCAACTCATGTTTTGGTGAATTATTTCAGATTACAGACAATAATCATTGACTATCAACAACGACAGATTTTAAGATAGAGTTTTGCGACATAAAGACACGCAAATGCACAGTTTGTTTAGACAAGGGAGTGGAAATTAAGCAACAATATAATAGCCTAATTATACTATAACGATAGGTAATAAATTGATATGCTCATTCTTGATGAGTACTAACTCGCTCTCATAGATCGTGTAATATCTACAATATCTTGGTAAATAGTTAAGTAGTTTAACATGAGAAGCTTCAAAGCCGATCAATTTCTAATTATTTAAACCTAAGATATTGGGATATACTATATGTAACATAAAAATATCTTTGTAAATAATTATAATTTTATTGATTTATAGCCTATGTATTTATCACTTTATCTATTTCTCACTGTATATTTCAATTGATAGTATATATTAATGAATCTGGAATTTCCAGTTTATTTAATAATTATAACTTTCTTATATTTATCATCTTACCCCCCAAATAAGCAAATTCTTTCTTCATAATAGCTTATATTATCAATTACTATCAATACCCAGATACACGTCATACTTTCGGTCTCCGCTGCGGACCGCAACATTTAAGATGCTCGCAGGCGTAAAATTTCCGTCGTTCCGGGTATTATTAGACCCCCTGAATTAAAGACCATAAATAATATTAACCAACTATAGGAATGACAATGGTATCGACATACTCCGTTCCCATTTAAAAATTTGCTCTTTTCTTTTACGGTAGATTAGCGTTATTCTAATTTAAAATATAAAAGACATATAAACAAATACAATAAACTCTCAAATTATCAGCAAATAAAAACTGCAGATTTTAATACACTTTAAATAGAAACTCTTTATTTTCATTAACCAATTCGTATACAAATTATATCAATTTTAGTTCGTTCTGAAACCAGAGAAAATGCCACCGCCCAATTATTATCCGATCTTCCTACGATTAACCCTGCTTCCATTTTAAATTTTGAAGGAATCGATGTAATTTGTGCCCCGATAAAAGTTTCATGTTTTAGATTCTGTGCGGGTAATGATTGTTAAACAAATGATCTCGCTCTATATTTTAAACAAAATATTAAATTCTGAATAATTCTACATTTCTTTCATCAAATGTTTTACACCCGAAAAGGAGGTGACTAGCACTCTATTTCCCCTTTAATGAGAATATCATTAACTCTTTTTTAACAGTAATATTAAAATCAAACATCAAATAATACAATAAATTAACCTTAGTTCCTGATGCTTTGGGAGGAAAATTAAAATAAGACTATTCGTAAACATCGCTGTTGATAGTAAGAAAAATGTCGATTAACTTCCTAATTTCAATATTCCATATACATAGGTTGAAAGCTCGGGCAGATAAAATTAAGTTAAACAACTTCGGCGTAGAGAATCTGCAAGAGAATCACAGCTTCCGAATATAATATCTTGAGGAAACAGACTGTCCCCTTGATCAAATCCACCCGACTACATCTTAAACCCTAGTAGATAAAAATCCCATCTCATAAAGCTCAGAGAATTGCTTTCCATCATCAATTGTTTGTAACCGAGCGTCAGCCTTTATAAGCTGGAATATTATACCAGTCAACAGGTAAAAAGTACCCCAGAACGTTCCGTGAGGATACGTAAATTGAAGCTTTTCTTTATCAATCTAGGACCACGTCATATCTCGATTCTTTATATAATGTTCGAAAGGAGTGAGATAAAGTAACGATTAGCCATTAGACTTAATAGTAAGAATAATGATCTGAGCCCGTAAATCTTTTACTTTTACCCGGTTTAATTGGCATATTCGTACTTTTATTTTAACATTGTACTGAAACTATATGAGGCCATACTGACGCTGCTATACATTTGATGTCACAATTACATTAAATGTCAAGTCAATGGGCACTGGGCGTACTCCCGAAATAGAGAACATATTTTAAAAAGCAATATAAACATCTCACCGATATTGTCTAGATATCAGCTCTGAGACGGACTAAAGACATCACCTCAATATGTATCCGATCAGGGGAGATAGCATATCGGGTTCGGGCCGCATACATGACCTGATATTAGCGCAAGATACATTGCGTACAATTTAAATACTCATAATGGAATATACTTCAAATTTGTGGCTTGCAATTTGATAGCTCTATTTGTTGATATATTTTGCTTTCAGTTTTTGGATTTCGTTTTTCAAGGAAAATTTATTCATTACGGGTGGATGGCGTATCCATACGTAAGAGACCCTCAGAATTTCACAGATTACATGTCAGCAACATTCCCTCCTTTTGCTACTTGCAAAATTACAAAGGAATACATGTTAACCGCCAAAAGAGTAGAAACCTTTGGTTGTCATTTGACAGTTATGGAATTATATGAAAAAGTTTTCTTAGTTGTTTGGGTATGGTTAATAATCTTAACAACGTTAACATGCGCCTATTTAATCTTCTTAGGGTTCATGTGGCTTCCGTATTTCCGTCTAATGATACTAAGAGTAGCTAAACCCATTAACGCTAAAGAAACTGTAAGTCATACCATTTTAGCTGTTCTCAATTCTTGTAAAATAGGCGATGTATATTTGCTCTACCGTCTCAGACAGCATCTAAGTCACGCCAGGTTTTACGAGCTATTAAGCAGATTATCAGATCGGGAATTGATCGAACTTATGATAGAAGATCCCGCCGATAGGGTACTACAGAACAAAAACCAAAGCCAGGAGGCTATTTTACGAAGTAGAAAACCCAATTTAACCATTATACCAAAAGGAAAATTTGGTAACCAAATCAAATCTATATTCCTAATACAAGTATATTAGTAGAATAGGTGTTTCATTTTTATTTTTAATTGTTTTTAGGTAAGGCCCTTTCCATACGAACGTTTAAAAACCGCCGTGTTTTTTGACCCCAGTTGAATAGATAAGAGTAGTAGTACATTGTTCCATCTTATATAAACGTTTTAAACGTACTCGGAACTTTCCAACTGGCGTTTTAAGCTCTCTTATAGAAGGGGCCTAACTTCGATGAAAAAATTCATATTCCATTTTGTTTTTAAAGTATTGGGCATGAATACTGTACCTAAGTTTTAGAATATCAATTTGTCTGTGGTATAATTTGTAAGTTAACTTCTTTTTTAGAGGGACCATTTTGGAAAATAGATTCTCATTTATATATATTATATATATATATATATATATATATATATATATATATATATATCGATATATTATATATACTATATAATAAATATATATATATATACTATATATAATAGATATATAATTTTATAATATATATTATATATAATATATATATATATATATATATATATATATATATATATATATATATATAAATTTTTTTATATATAACAATTTTTTAAATTTAAGTTAACTTTTAATTAATGTTAAAAAAAAAACATTTTAAATTGACATTTTTAAAAATCCTTTCACAATGTTTTTTTTATATATTTAAAGAGATTTCGATGTGAATTACTGTTTTTAATAATTTAATTACTGCTATTTTTTAGCATTAAGTATTGTAAAAAAGAATGTATATATATTTGGTCGTACAGCGTGTATATTTTGTTACCATTTTTAATTAATCATGATTGTGTTTGTCTAATTATTATTTATTATATTATTATTACGTTATTTATTATTATTTATTATTATTTATTGTGTTTTAAGTTTAGTTTGAATGTTAAGATATTTGATCAATAAGCAATATTGTGTAAAAAGTATTTTGTAATATTTAAAATAAAGTAATTTTTTTACTGACTTTTTTAATAAATAAGTTTCTTAATCCTTTTTAATTACCCTTTTAAATTTTTTCTTAAGTTTTAAAAGGTTTGAGGAAAGCTCTAATAGAGCGAGCAAGGGTTGGTTTATAGTTAAATTTCTTGAATTTTTTTCTTGGTCTAGGGTATTAATTTTTTTTTAAAGCAACGGTAGAGGGTTGATATTGTAGTAAAGAGAAACTTCAATGATAAATTTGGAGAGCATTTTAGCATGGTTGGTTACCATAGATTATACTTTTTTTTATTGTGGGCATGGTTGTCATTGAAATCTCGCCAGCTCAGACTCCGAGAGTACTTTCCGAAAGCTTCACCTATTGTCACCAAAAATGAGTATTTAACTAAATTTATTCAATTTACTTATATAATTATTGCCGGTTTATTTACATACAAGTCTTCGTGTAAATGAAAGTAAATTATATTTCTGAAGTAGTACAGCGTCTATACTCTATAATACAACAGACAATTGCAATGGAATAGTTTGTATCAAAGGTATCCATTTCAAGTAAGTTTTCTCTAGTTAGAACTACAAAGAACGTCAATATTATTTATTGAAGATAATTGTGAGTGGAAAATTGTGCAACATACAATGTAGGTTTAGTAGTAAGTTTACCATTCATCGGAATGAAAATGTCGCCAGCAAAACTTCAGTTCTATCATGAAAAACCAATTAAATCGCTTCATCAGGTACTTCTAGTTTGTTTTAAATGCGAACGAGGAGCTTCTATTTGAAAGATAATTCTCAACTACAAAACATTTGTCTGATATTTTGTGATTTAAGAGCTGGATATAATTTATAAAATTTACAGAAAAAAAATCGATTTTTGAGTGCTAGGCGGAAGGAACTTAAAAGTTTTTGAACGAAACAACCATGTGACGAAGGCGAAAAATCGCTGTATATTCTAGCTTTTTCATGTAATATTTAGAGAATAATTGTCAGATAAGCTTGCTAAAATTTAGTCTTATGCAATCAGAAACTAATGGGGGTTCTTGTTAATGTTTTCTTAGGTTTTAAAGTAAGTTTATAGCGAGTTTTTAAATGGTATGCCTTATGTTTTCGTTAAAATAACCCACAGGGAGCACTATGTATCCATAGTAAACCTTATTGGGGACATTTTGAAAGTAAGGGGGGTTTTCATTTCATTTGTACTTACGAACGGTAAGGAATGCTCTGTTTTACGTTCGTTTTGTCAAATTTAGCACAAAATCATCGTGAAGAAATTCTCACTCTATAAACGTTAATACCCGGAATGCTCGCTTAATTCTGCTTAAGGTTGCTATTCATCGTCGTTCTTACAGGCGAAATCTTGGGTACGTGCTTACGACGAAATGGTAAAACATAAAAACCAGATTGAGTGAGCCGCTAGGAGGGAATTTTTTATTATTTTTTTTTTTCTAGTATGGGAACAGTTAAGATGGGGCCTTTACTTTTAGGGAAGGTAGTTTTATGATAAACATATCTTTAAAAAGATCTTCCCAGAAGGACGATATAGATTATATTGATGTTGATTTGAATTGTTTTTCGCCTCGAAGGTAATTTAATCATATACGTAATGGCCTTTTATTCCATGTTTATTTTAAGTTATAGATTCAAAAGAACAGCAAAATCAAAGAAATAATAATTTTGTGAAATTGGATTTTTTCACTTGACTTTAGGTAGGGATCTCCCTATAATTGTTTTAGAATCATTTTTATAGTGAATGTCTTGTGCGTATTATCTAATAAGATAATTTCTAAATATTAAAGCATCAGGGTTATAAATATCTATTTAAAAGATTGAAGGGGATACAATTCCAATTTTCGAAGTAATGTCAGCATTAAAAGTCTCAGATGATCAGCTGGTCACAGTATCAACTGTGTTTTTATATTCTTCTTCTATTATATTTTTGTTTTGTGTTTTTATATACCATTCAATTTACGCTTCGTGGATCTACCATTTTTCAACATATTATACATGTTATTTGGCCTTCTGTCAAGAGTTTGGTTTTATAAGATACAATAAGAAAATTTATAGTTATTTATCATCGTATATATTTGGGAACATTATTAGGTAATAAGCTAGCATTAAAAATTCTTTAATAATGATAAATAAAAATCGGAATAAAAGTGTTGGGGGCCCCCATTCACCCCATTCTGTGGGGTCAAATTTGGTACTACCCCTTTTATCCCTTATGAAATTCATTATGCTTATTTCAAAACTCGAGGGTATAAATTGTTATTCATTTTTATATTATTTATTACCTTTACTTAATAAAGTCAACTGACCGACGCGTTATTAGCACTAATTAATAGTGTACTAAATACACTGAGATAAAACGGTCCTAAGTCGTGTATTGAACAAGTAATATGTTCTGCAAATATATTCAATTTATAGACTGCTGGACTAGAATTATAATATGATGAATAACCGATATGGCAAACTAGTCTTGCGTCTTACGAACAATTGTAATTCACGAATGCAGTCATCGACTTTGTTTCTATAAGGTTGTGGGTTTGTACCATGTGATATTCGCGCGCCTATAGTTATATGTGTCTCAGTGCTCGACTTTGTGTAGAACCGATTTCTATGCCACTGGTTTGCAACAAAAAATCTCTAGCTCTCTAGCCTCTCAGTTATTAAAGCGTAACCGGCATGCACCTGTATGCGTGGCAAAACTGTATACACTTGAAAAAAATTTAATGATAATTAAATGACTCTAGTCCGATAACTTTCGAGTTGTAAAACAAAGGTTCAGACATTCAAAAAAGACTCGCTTTCAGATGTATTTATCAAAATGCGTTTTGAAACTTTCATATCTTTATCAGGACATAGTCTCTATACACTCATTATTGATTTGGAGTGGATATGATTCTGGATGAGGAAAAGCACTCTTTATCACGAAATCTCATGCAGCTCAAGTAAAGTATTCTAAGTCTAAATAAAACATTGCTAGCTAGACTGTACCCTACCACGATGTAGACATAGAATATCATTATAGTTCTCTTTCGATATTTTAGTCAACACTCCGGGTCTAGGCATACCGACTTTTTGCTAGTGTGTACTGAACCAAGTTAAACTGCCGGAGTATAGTGCGGCAGAGGAGATCCGACTTATTCTATGTATTACACAGAGAGTGTCATAGACTTCACTAAGTCCGGTATCCAGCCGATATCCGGTTTTAACTTCCAGTCGGATATCCGGTATATCCGGCTATCCGGCTATTCACTATCCGGCCCATCCCTTATATATACCCTAACTGGGGATGGGCTAGATTTATATATATATATATATTTAGCAGTGAGGTAGCTATACTATAATAATAGAATTATATAATATATATATAAGATAATTATATAGTATATATATAATTAAATTATCATATTATATATATATATATTATACTATATATATATATATATATATATTATATATATAATATATATTAATACCTTACGCTAATATATATAGGTATATATTATATATTTAACTACTTCCTGACCCCTAGCCCACCATAATTGGAGGGCCACTAACTGCCGTCCAGGAAGGAAGCCCGCTGCCGCCACTGGGCTAGATTCCAAGGTTATACTATGAGAAGGAGGATTATAGAGATAATTCAGGACGCGGTATATATATATATATATAATAATATAATATAATAATATAAATATAGGCATCTCGAGAGTCCAGAGCCACCCCAGAAAGGAGTATGGATGCTCTATATTGTGTCATGTGGAAATTATATATTTATAACATTTGGCTGCAAGTGAGTGGGAATAATTATATATTATGGTGAAACATTTACTCATAGTCTTAGCCAAGCGCCCTCCAATCGTATAGATCTTATATTGCATGAGTTTGCCGGTGGTGACCCTTGATCCTGCCCTACCGTTGCCTGGGCGGGTCATCCCCTTGGTCGTTAAGGTCTCGAGATATGGGCGCCTTCTTCTCCACAGGACTGCCCGATCCTCCTCCGTGTACTCGTTCTCATCGTAGAGTGTGTGTAAGCGTCTTCCCACCTGATCCACGTCCGATCCTCTCTTCGTCTCATTAGCGCCGGGCCCCACTCTGCATCCTTCCATCTTTTCCCGGTCGTCCCGCGCGGTTTCTGATCTACGCTGCGGTGAGGTTTCTGCCATGCATAGTAAATCTGGTGGTCATGTGTGGGTGGTTTATGTCTGATCATCCATGCGCCTTACTATATTGTGTTCCATAAGCCACTTCAGGTTGTGTATGTCGTCATTCAATGCGAGACTGTCTCACACTCCCTCAGTGCACCTAAACTTCCTCGAGATGCTGGGCGTATCTCGAGTTGGGATATTCACTGTCTGGCAATCTGCTGGTTATCATTAATCGGAATTGCAACCGCTGGTAAAGCACGACTATCAGGAACCGTCAGAGGGAATCTACTCATCTGTTCTCCGTCGGCCGACGGAGCGTTACCCTGTGTTTCTAGATGGTGAGAGTTTGATCCTCGGTGGACAAGCCGGTCCTCCATGACGGAACTACTTCCGACCCAAATTTAACCGTTGTTTTTGATAAAATTGAATCCTCCGCAGTCTAGTGGCTCTTATTGCAAAATTAATGCTGTCTTAAGATTGGAAATTATAAATTGTAAAATAAAAGAAGTGAAAAGCATCCCCAAAAGTCGGAAACCGCTTATTGAAGGGAGAAGGTAGGATAGTTGTGGAATGATAAAAAGAAGCTATATCCTCTCAATTTCTTCATAAACTTTTGACCATTTATTCTTTCCTCTATGTATCTGGCCTTTCCACTGCTGTTAAACCGTAACTCCCAAATACTTAAAGTTGCCTCCGCATCTTGTGTATTCTTTCCCCAAGACCATCTCTATGTTTAATTCTCTTGATCCTTTTAGCCTTTCTTAATCAGTTCAGTCTTGTCCATATTCATCTTCAATCCCCTCCGTCGCAACACAGCTCCCTCCCCATCTGTATCAGTATTCTCTTTGTAACGTCTCCCTGGTCTTGTGCAACCAGACCAAAATCGTCCCATTATGCCTGACACAATCTCCTCCTCCCTCGTAACACAATTCTCCTCGCATAACACTTGCCATATTACAAGGATGAACAAACAATGGTGACAACACCCTTCCCTTGTTCTAACACCTGGCTTCAACTCCACAACCCACTGCTTCCTATTCCCATTGACGCTGTCCTAAGACGGCACTTTTCACTTACTGTTGTAAAGCCTCCTATCACTCTAATCAAACTTGGCTTTCCGTATGCTGGTTATAGCTATTTACTGGATTTGCCAGTTGCTGCGGGAGATGCCATTCTGGAGAGGCTAGCCTAATAGTATATTTGTTCTATACGCCAGGTGTTATATATAGTAGTGCGTATGAGTTGTCTAGATATGTTCTCTCTCGCCTAAAATTATCCACCACTCATAGGGAAGCACGGATTTTCAAGTATACATTTTCCTTTGATCGTGTTCTCGAGCTTCCCAGCTATCTTCGTGCGTGATCATTCATGCATTTCAAAGTAGATTAGATACAAGTATCAGCATCCGCTGTGGGGGAGAGAACGCTATGTGGAGGTATCTCATAGCGTCCTAGGCCCTGAATCCAAGTCCCAACTGATTTTTGGTGTCTATTCATTCGTTGTCATGTGGCGACAGGACTTCCCGTTCCGGTATTGATTCGCGTTTTCTCCGGTTGAATTATCCTTCTATATAGATGGTCAGGGATGGCAATGGCTCTCGAAGGTCAGGTAGTTAAAAGAGTAATGGAGGATTAAGGGGGATGGCTCAGTCCTACTGAGCTCGGAGTATATATAGCCCGTAAATATTTTGGAGATAAATCTGAGTACGACCACATCATACTCTCCTCGTTGGTATTGTATAAAAGAGCATGTCGGTATGTTTACGTCTGCCATGGATGATCGCTCCACATAATGACTAACTTCTTCGCTACTGCGGTACTAATACTCAAATCTCACATCTCTGCGTCATTGCTGAGAAGTATCAGGTGTGGTTAGTATTCTGCTGTGAACATACAAGTTCAACATCTCAGTACACGAGGACTGGAGAGAGATGGACCTATCGGCGCCTCCACTTGTGTGACGCCATTTTTGTAGTTTGATGGAATGAGAGAGTTAGTTTTTGTGATGAAAACCTTTGCGATAAATACGTCATTCTGAACCTCAGGAAATTCGGAAAGCCATCTTTAGTCACGAGTCCTGGAATCTATTTCGCTCTTTTTACCAGAGGTATTGGCCACCAGTTGTGCAGGATTTTTTTCGAACATACGCAAGCTACTATGTGGCCTGTGAGTTTGACCAGTGTTTGATCGCCTTTGAGCTCTCTATCATCCACAGTTCTATTCGTTGCAGTTCGAGCTACTCTGTGCGATCTCTGGGAATAGTTGGCTGCATTTGCGGCTTGCGTACCTACACATTAATATAACTGTCTGAAAAGTCTCCCCCACCTGTCGCTTAAGTGATCTCATGCAGGCGCTCCAGTCTCAGGCCTACCCCACGGCTTGTTTATGCGCGTTACGGATTGCTTTTGAATCGGTGTTGGAAATGACGTGGTTGAGCACAGTATACGGACTCCTGTCGTGGGACATAGATGTTGTGTGTGGAGGAGTGTGAGAGGTTTCTCGAAGTTTTTAGTTTACTAATTGGCAATCTAAACAGAAGAAATGAACGTCAGTTGTATTACAAATGTTCTTTAGTTGCGCGGACAGCGGCAGTAAGTTTTAATGCCGGTGTGTCTCTCTCTTTAGGTTTGTGAGTTTTCATCCGGAGTATCTACTCAAATGTCTCTTCTGCTCTCTCCCAAGCGTGTCCTGATACTTCTTATTATTAAGGTCTCGTTTATACTCTCTGCTTCAAGATTGTTGAGATTTTTCAGAGGCTCGATTCTCAATGTATCAAGGCTTGTGATATCTGCTTAGTTTTTGATGTTAAGTCTAGGACCTGTTGCCTTTTGAATTATTTGCATTAGGGCTTTACAATGTGCTTAGTTATGATCTACTTGCATGCTTTTGGTGACTCTGGGATGTTGCTGTCTAGTGTGGGTCGTAGTTCTCCATTCCGCAGTCTTTTCCAAAGACTTTGATAGGGTCTATTTCTTCTCTTAATTATCAGGAGTTGAGCGTAGTGTTTGTGTCCAGGAGATCGTTTGTATAATGTTTAGCAAGACTGTCTCATTGTTGTTTTGGGGAAGGGAGGGTGTTATCCCTAAAAGATGGGGATTCGTGAGGATTGTGGGGGTTGTTTTGAGAGTTGTTTAATTTTTTGATAATCTTGCCAGGTTTTGCTTAATGTCTATGCCCGATAGATATTTTGTATGTAAGGTGATTCTGAAAACTTATTGGTAGTATTGATCAGTTTTGAGGTTGAGAGATGCAATTGCTTCATGGCGCTGTGTCACGAGTTTGTCCTATTCGCGATTGTGGCAAATTTTGTAGCGTGTTGTCTGAGTTAAATCTTGGCACAGTTCTTCCTCTAATTTTAACACTCGCTTCTAAGTGGAGGTAGTCACTGTTATCGAAAGGAGTCGCATATGCTGGCGACCTGTGCACTTCATTGTCTTTAAATACTACTCACTCTCCTTTACATCTACAACATTCATCTTCATTCCTACTGTAAATGCATATTATATATATATATATATAATATCACGTATTATACTTATCTATACAATAAACTCACCTATTATTCATCAATTCATCCTCCTATTATATCATTCATCCACTGCTATCTTACGTTCTCACTTATCCATCTGTCGTTTAGAGGTATATATACATGAGTATAGTTAGCTCTCCAGAGGGACCTTACAATATCATGCCACGCGAGCCAAACAGATGTGTAGATTAGTTGGATCCTAATCAAGCAGCCTAGATTAAATATACCTAAACTCTAAGAATATTCTATACTAAAAATCATTCGTTCACTCTGGCAATATGACGCACCAAAATCTTTGTTAATTAAGTAATAAAGATCATTGCATCCCATCATCGATCGCGCTTATACCGTGAAATTGCTAATCTTAAATACGATATATCTCACTTAATACAAAATTAAAAACACCTCTATAAGTTAATGTATACCAATGTGCTCTTTGTGATGACGAAGTATAAAGGGAAAGCGCCAATGGCTTCATTATGAAATTAGTTCAACAATCAAACTGATTAACATAATAAAAATTATACCATATTAGCTATATGACAGACAAAATATGTTCAACAACCTCTCCCCTTGCCGGCGTTAATATGTTCCCCGTTATCTCCAAACGCCCAGCCATTCTCGTAATGTATCAATAATTCGATATTCTAGAAAGATAATCAATTTTTAGATATATTGGCCTATCTCTCCCTTCCTAGATGCTATGTGCGCATTCAAGTCCTCCATGACAATTTTCACTTCATATTCATTGCAATTACAGATATAATAATTATATTTTTAATTGCATCAGTCTATATCTCTAAAGATATTAATATAACTTATTCATTACCAGTAAGATACATTACAATTCGAATTAAGCACACATGTGTACATCATTGAAGTGCAATAATACACTTTATTAGGTTCATGCCACACTACAGTACCAATTTAGTGATCAGTAAACAGCAGTAGCAATTTATAGCTAAGTGTAGTTCGTGCGTATGTTATCTTGCAACTACGCTCCGTTCTATCTCTATCTGCCTAAAGATCCACTCACGCTGTGAGATTGTCTCAGTAATCTGAATAGCCAGCGCACCATCGTATGTCTAACTCTCTACTCTCTCTCTCTCTTTGGTTATTCATAGCTCTATTATATAAATCAGCATGGATGCTCCTCCGCTACTTTCTAACTCTGATATAGTCAATCCTTCGGGCGCCAGTAACACCTTTCAAAGAACATCCCTAAGTGATCTCATCTACACTTGTACGTCGTTAATACCTCACAATACCGTACCTTCTACCTGCTCACCCATATAGTTACTAGAAGGATAGGGTCCTATATACTGAATAATATATAGTCCTTGGTATGAGTCTCAGTAAGGGCGTGTAAGGGCCTAAGTTGGCATGCCGGTGATATATCAACAATACCTCACATAATATATTTTAACACACGGTTTCCTGAATTTTCACTATAATTTTTATGCATATTTTTTTTTGTTGCCGGTATTGTCATGCAATCAATTCATTCACAATGCCGGATCTCTTTAAAATGAACATGATTTCCCCACTTAGGGGCTCCCGTACGCGGCAGGTGGGACTAGTGAGGGTACCCCCGTCGAGTCTCACGCAGAGTCCCAAAGAGCGATCATCCTACACTCTACTCCTCTACACGGGCATATCGCTACCTCCGGATGATTACTCCTTCTCAATCTCAAACACCACAACTCCGAGTTCACAAAAACGAGTAGTTGCATTTATTAATCCTTATAATCCAGAACCTTTCAATTCACCTCAAAATCCATAACAGCGAGAAATTCATTACTTAGATATAGAGCTGTGAAACGCAAAGCAGTGAGCACGCCACGTTGGGTCTCCAGCCTCGCCAAGTGTGGAACAGGACGGGGGACTCAATCTGCCCACGCATACTGATTTGAGGTGACCCCCGTCGGCTCGAAGCCCGCTAAATGGGGTAGAGGAGAAATTTTTTTTGCATAATAAAATATTTCGCGTAAAGAATAAATTTTTAACAGAATAAAGTAAAAAGAAATTAGTTGTAAGGAAGATGGACTAGTCCTCCTCGAATACATTAATGTCAGCTGGTTTGGACAATCTGAACAACATATTATATTTAATATAGTAATATAATATAAAGATATATAGAATATATATAAATATAATGGATGAAATAAGTATATATAGATATAGAGAATATATGAAATAATAAAGATAATTAGGAATTTTTAATATCTAAAACTGAGGAGGATAATACGTCAAACTATTTTAATTATAGATATGATATCAAATGTTTAAATTTTTATAATTGTTATAAAATAATGTAAAACTCTAGTTGAATATTCTTCGAAAATAATTTAAGTCTCAACGAAATGCTTTCCCATTGATGGATTAAACAAAATATATTCATAGTGTTAAACAGAGTAGTTTATATATAAATTAGGCTGAAGCCAATGTCACTCTTACGTGTTCGAACAAACTATATTTATATGATGATGATAATAATGAGGTACAACGGAATTATCTCGGATAAAGCCTATTGAAATCCTAAAACAGAGATCGAATATCTGTCGCACTCGTTAGATATTTTCATCTGACAAGGACTTAATAATTAGCCGAAAAATTGAATTACAATAATTATATATATTTACATAATGAAAAATATTTCCGTGAAACACATATTTTGAAGGAAATAAAGATTACTTAAGAAAAAAAAATATGATAAATAGAAAATAGAAAATTTGATTAATCGTGGAAGCTCTACTAATCAATGATAATTAGTCATATCCGGATTAATTTATATTATTTATAGATAATAAATGGTTTCAGTTATCTTTACGAAAGCTAGAATTAGACCACTAGTATTTTTAATTTGATATTTAACCTATAAATTGAATTATTTTCCAGCAGGGGGAGGAAGTCTCATATGATGCATATGCGTTGAATCGTACTTACATTCTTTGTTTGTATAACAAAACACAGGGAGTACATGTTATCCGGTGGCTGGTACTATAGAAATAAAAGGTATAGTGCTCTACTATGATATTCATAAGAACGGTTAAGAATCCACAGTAAAACTA